>JAPYZS010002082.1:0-10855 GCA_030522925.1 Trissolcus japonicus
ATGTATGAAAAATTATAAAATATTAATCGCAAAAACTATGCTAGGCTATATTTATTAAATTTGATGTAATAATTTATTATAACTTTCAAAATTCTGTCATATAGGTGTATATGAACTGATATATGGCATGTACTTTGCAAATGATATGGGGTAATTATGATTTCATTTTTTACATAAAATATTACCTAACAAAATATTTCTGGTGGATCAATAACAGATTGTAACAAAGTAAAATGAATCATTGAAATCATAAAAGTATCTGCATTTTTCAAATAAAACTATAACTTTGAATGGAACGCTCAAAACTTCAAACATCAAAGATTTGTGTCATGATGAATAAAAATTGAAAAAACAATAACAATTTTTCAATAATTTTAGTTCGAACTTTATTAGTATGGTTTGTAAGACATGGGAGAACAATATTCTCTTTTGATACACGGATAGAAAAACACCATGATATTTTACTATGATTCTCAGCAAAGCTCGGACGGTAAAGCTACATATAATAAATTACAATGATCATAATAAAATTTAGTCGGAATTCAGTAAAAAATGTTGATGAACTTTTCTATCCGTGTATAAAACATTTTTTGCATTTTGTTAATAATAATTAGCCTGTCACAAATTACCCCGATATCAGAATTATTCCGGTTGACCCTATATAATATATTTATTTCTGTATTATTATAAACGAGTTGAACCCTTTAACCAACGTACATATTATTCTTCCATGTCACATTTTCTGTATTCAATTTCACGAATTTAGTTTAAAGATATCGATACATCACATTCTTGAGTTGAGAAGTAAAAAAAACTTGTTGATTATTAAAGTGAAGCCTTTGCATAGTGCCATATATCTAATAGTCTAGTGCCTTCGAACCAGGAATAATTCCGTGGATCTTAACATACCTGTTGGGATTTTGGAGTTAACAAGTGTGAGCGAATCAGGACTGTTTATAAAAATGTTTACAATCTTATAAAAAAGCATAGCATCATAGTACGATCGACACTGATATGATATTATTTTTTAATATTAAATAAAATTTATATAAATAATTTTTTTAAATAAAAATTCTTCTCGGTTGAAAAATGGACTGTTGTTTTAGAAAGTGAAATGAAATGGTTGAATATCATTCAAGTTTAGTTTTCAAATTCACATATCGCAACACATTCAGGAACCACGAACTTTTAATTAGTCAGTTTATGTTGAGTAAATTTTTACTCCGCAGGATCACTTTTATTTTTAAAAGTTACAATAATAGTAGTAACTCGTTCTGTTTTCACTTGAAAAAAGAAAAAAAAAACATTTTCCTCAATTTTTTTCCTCAACCAGCAAATAACAAGCAACTTTTTTTTCAATCCTAATTCGTTCTGTGAAACGACTTCTGAACGCCGCATCCGTTCTGTGTTGCGGGACAATGAGAAGTCTTAGCATCGCAAAGCCGAGAATCTCGCGGGAGATTCATTAAATAAAAATTTCAAAGACAACAAACAAGCCGGCAAGAAAACATCGGGCACAATTGATCGACGGAGGATGATCTGTGTATCATTCCCAAGAGCCGTTTTTGTTCTAATACAAATAAAAGTACAAACACAGAATTCTGCATAACAATCACACGAACAGTAAAAACATGAAATGAAAGATAACAAACGCGACAAAAAGAAAACTCTTCCTCCCCCCAATCGTGATATAAAAATAAAAATACTTTCTCATTAAATTTTATTTTAAGCTCCAATTGAAAAGTGGAAACAAATGCATTCAATAGATGGGGAGATTAAAGGTTGCCATTGTTTGTACGAGTTGAACTAACAATTTTTATTTTCGCAATTTCAAAAAAAAAAAAAAAAAAGTTTTTGCGACAAATTGGCAACTGTGGACGAAAAGTACTTGCTTTCGGCTTCCAATCCACGTTTGTCAAGTTGCTCTTTCCTTTGTGACTCATCCGTTCTCAAAAGCCACGTCCGATCTCGCTTCTTGTTCCTTTGCGTAGTAGACAACCCTGTTATTCATCTTTCCTTTGCTTTTTCAGTTCACGCGGATTTATTTTATTCCAAATTTCGTTCTTCGTCACAAGATCGACCTTTACTTTGCTTTTTCTCATTAACTTTACAATCGTCTCCTCCTTCTCCCCACCTTGACAAGATTTCAGGTTAGATGAATTTGAATACATCTTTCAAAGTGGTATATGTTGACAATACCAAAAGCACTAATTAAACATTCGAGACAACTACTGTCTTATGAATCTTCTGATATGATTGTTTTTTTTTTCACTCTCATTGAATTATTTGCTTGGATATTATGTAAAATTGAATAATAACAAAACATCTCAATTGAAAAATCGTATGTTTTAAATTTAAATCAGTATTATTCGTATTCAAAAATTTTTGTTCAATAACGTTCAATCATGGATAACGATCTGAAATTCGACTCTCGTCTCCTTTTTACAATAAACTTAATAAGACATGAATTGATGTCACGTTTTAAAGGCTAAACAGCATTTAGGAGCGGCTGTTTTAAATTTAAGAATTTACTGGTACGTATCTTTTTATGCCCCATTTGGACAAAGCCGATGAAATTAAACAGGAATAACTGCTTAATTTCATCAGTTTTCAACATAGTTTGAAACTCTGTGAGGTTATATTCATTTATGCTATCATTATGGAGGATTTTCAATTTCATCAAGCGAATATATTGGATTTCAGAGTTTTATTTTAGGTTAAGACTGGACAATCATGAAATATAATATAGGGTCAGATGGGGTAAAAATGATTAATGAACAATTTTTTTTCATATTGCCACTTTTAATTTCATGAGAATAAATTCAAAAATAATAATTATTTATTTACTAAACATCATGAACAACATGGTCGCTGGAAATTCTTATCATTTTTCTAAACTTTCGGTCTCGTTACAGGCCTTTTCCGTAACGCCTGCAGCGCCATAAAAATGTAAATAATCGTGGCGAAAATCGTAATTTTTGTTTTAGAGCCAAAATTTTATTAATAATATAAATGTTTCGGAAACAATTTTTATATGCTAAAAAGTTTTCAAAAATATATTGATATTTCTAAAAATGGAACAGGGTTTATTTATTATTTTATAGTTTATAAAATCGAAAATAATATTCAGCACTACACCATTAGTTCATGTTTTGAGATGGCGCTACAGTAGCGGTTTGAAAGTCAGCGAAACAAGATGTTCCATTTCAGAAGTTAATTTATTTAACCACTTTTTAATAAAATCTTGAACAAGGTCACTTTTGAGGTTATAACGCCGCTGATCAGACGGCGATCAAAATGTAAACACCAAGTTGTGTCTTTCTTTGGAGGCAAAGACATACATGTTACATGACAAAAAAGGTTTATTAATCATGTAAAATTGTCAAATGTTAAAAAGAATTAATTGAAATAATATTTATAATCACCGCAATTTGATATTTATGATCTATTTCACCCCAGGACTAACCTTTTTTAATATAAATATGCATGTGAATTATTTTACGTCAGTGAAATACATTATATTTTTTTATATTGCACAACGATCGTCCGCTAGCCTTCTGACATTTGTTTATAATTATTAACAGTTTTAAATTTCTTGTCGTTCTTACCCATCTGATCCTAACCTACAAATTTTGTTTCAATAAACTATGAAATTTTAATTGATTGTTTTGTTGCTGTTAGTAATATTTATTTATTTCTTACTTTTTTATTAAAAACAAGTCAATTATTGCGATTGTACCTCGAAAATCGTCTAGTTTGTATTTCGCATCAATTATTTTAACCTATACCTATAATGAATCCTATATCTTCACCCTAACCCTCTATACGTTTTGGCTTAGACTATACATGTATGCATCCTTGGCATAGTGCTTGCAGAAACAGCGTCAATATAGCTTCGCATTACAACTGGGTCGTAATGAAATAATATTATCGAAAACAGTTTCAATCAAAAAGCAGTGTGAAGTTATATTTAAATGATTGCATCAAACGAATAACGAGCTCTCTGACAAAAACAGACAAAATTGGTTCAATTTTCCGACGAGGAAACTAACTGTTTACGTTTCTCCAATCCCAACAAATGTTCCAGATAATTTCAACGGTAAATAACATTTTCGTCAAGCCCTTCAGTTATTGGCTACGTTCGTCGCACCTGAAAAAAAAAATTGTGTTTTTATTTTTCACATATCAAATCGATTAACGAAGATTACGAACGCAACCCGTAGTCTGATAATTTGTTGCTTATCCGGTATCTCCCAAGAGTTCGGTTGTAGCAAAAATCTTTTGGTATATACGCGTGTCGCCGTCATCGACTGGGCTATAAAAATAGATATCACGTCCCGCAAGAGAATTCTGGCAAGATAGCAACTGATAAACAACTTGAAAACTTGAGAAAATTGAACGTTATTTTTTTTTGTTTCTTTTTTGTCGGTTAAAATGTTTTGATCTACGAAACACCCGTGTGTGTAGATCACCGCTTTAACATCGACGTCGATGATGTAACAAGTAAAACTTTGTCGTTAACAACAGGAAGGCGAAAAAAGACGGCACATAAACTATGAAAGTCCTTGAAGCTTGTGCGAGCAAAACATGTGTGTGTTTATGTTTACGAATTCGCGGATGTAAACAAGCGATAAAAAGTAGACGGGATGCCGTTGACCGGCGGTAAATTCAAACGGTACAATTTTAGCGAACGTATAGGCAAAAGCTTAGGTGGGACTTGGCAGACACGACACCTGTTCCCGGACTCTTCTGGCGGTGACGGGCTCAAATCCGTTTATTATGTCGCCGGCACATACGTTAGTCGCTTCCCTCTGGCTCGACCTGTACGACGCATACGTTGAAATTATAGCAGAGATTAAGTGGAGTTCTCTTGGATACGGATTACCCGAGACGGTCTGCTCATTTAATGCCGATGGGACAGTAGTGCATAGGTGGCAATATTGTTGCTCGGCACTAAATTAGTACCACTGAGCGCTCAATTTATGACATTTGCCAGGATCGAATTGATGACCCTTGTAAATGTATCTCAATTTCAGAACGATGAAAACGCTTTGTTTTTTCAAAATTAGGCAGTTGTAAGTTCCCATGATTTCAGCGGTCAAATGTTAATCCCAACGTAGGAGATGACGTAAGGGAACATATTTTTAGGATTTAGATCTGTTGAATTTGGAGCTTATGAGGGTCAAAAATTCATCTGTGCATAAGTTGCTTTGTCGTAGAATTATGAGTCTTACTTTTTCGGTAATTTCGAAGAAGAAAGAGGAGAAATTGGTGAAATTGATTGTGGTTTTCAATTTTATTACTTTCCTTAATAATATAATTTTTTTATAAGAAAATCTTTGTTCGAGTGTAATGAGATGATAAAATTTTGATAACGTAACGTTAATTTTATAGTTTTTGGCATTCAAAGTCACATAATTTCAGGAAAACAAATTTAATCGTCTTCCAAAAGTTTTCTTTACTTTTTGTAATGCTGGAAAATAAAGGTCTATAATTTTTTCAGTTTACGATAACGTTTTAAAAGTCCGGGGATTAACGGATCAAGAGTTCCATTTATAAAAACAATCTGTTTTGAAATTAAATAACTCCATTTTGAGATTGACGATTTGATTTTAATTTTAGGAACAATGCAAGGATAAAGAAGATACACAACATTTGAACAAACTCTGACTATTTCGCGAAATTGCATGTCCCACCTTAATCCTCTTTGTAGCAACAAAAAAAAATGACAAACTTTTATTTTAGCATCTTCATCATAAAATCTAAATTCGATTTCACCCACGTTTGCGGACATTTTTTTCTTCGTCGAGATAAGACAGATAAACTCTCGCGTTTGAAAGCAGAAATTATTCTTCGTATTCGCGCGGATCAAGGAGATTTCGCGTGTTTATCTATGTCTTGACGAAAATTTCGCCACGACGTCGTAAACCAATGAAACGTAATCCCGGCGTTACGTGGCTTCAATGCGCGTCTCATTGGATCAGTCTATACGCGAAATAAAGTTTCGCGATTGTATCGCGACTTATACGTCGTGCCGTAAATTCGTGTCTAGCGTGTGTCACCCGTTCGGCGAATGATAAGGGAACACGAGGAAAACGCCGACAAAGATAGCATCAAAGCGGAACGCCGATCGCGTTCATAAATTCGGTGTCCGATTGGTACGTGCGATCTCCCCTTCTTCCGGCGCTCGGTGTGTCGAATCTCGCCGATATTGCCAACGCAGACTCCTTTTTCCGCCGGGAGATATCGCTGAATCGACGAATTACCATTCCTCCTGAAAGACTCTTCGAATTTCATTAAGTCTCGGCCTCTCTCGTCTTCCGTTGACTGGATTAAAAATTTTCGGCTTATTTTCATCTCCCCCTCTCCCGCACTCACTTTTTTCTTTGACGAACGATTTAATGAATAAATGAACAAATCCATTATCCTCTCTTTTTTTTTCCTCGTTTAATTTTTGCCCGCTTTTTGGAACGTTACGACCGAAATCAAAATCTGGTACGAAGGTACAGAGAGTGGAAAAGTTTTGAAATTGAACTTATATTTTTTGGACGCAATTTTTTTTTCTCTCCCTTTCTCTTACTAGCAATTTTTGTTTCCAACTTTTGAGTATAACCGTCAGATAAAAGTATGAATTGAGCAGAACGTTTAATTACCCGCGCCCATCAATCGCAAACTCCGATTGAAAACTTTCGGTTCGTTCAACTACCCTCTTTCTAGTGCGATCGCTTTAAAAGTTTGAACTGGCGCGAAACTAAGATTGTCCATGATAAAAGCAAGATGACGATCTTTCACCGAGGCTACATTATCCGCAAAAACACCATGTTAAGTGTCGGTTTAAACTTCGCCGACAATTTTTTTCTTTCTTTCTATATTTTTTTTTTTTTTTTTTTTTTTTTTTCCTAAGAAAGCAAGACTTTTGATGTATAACAACAGTTGTGTAATCGTGGCAAAACGCATCGATATGGCGAACCACTTGAAAGTGTACTGTCGTACTTTGTCGATCTAGTCGCGGCGTCATTGGTATTCTGCGTGGGTAAAAGATGACTTCCTTGCGGCGGGATAATATTGCCTTGGCTCTTCGAAAAACGCCTACTATGCGCACGATAAAACGCCTATTTGTCCTCATCTTTATAACTACATCTGATAGGGAAGCAGCGAGCTGCTTCGGCGAATTTGCAATTTCTGCAATCGTACGAGTCACAGAGACACGCTCGGCGAAACAAAGTCTATGCGGTGATATCGGTTTTTTAAGCTACATTACGCAGCTGGGGAAGAAAAAAGAAATATGAATGAATTTGACTCAAATTATACCGAGGAAGAACATATCATCGGTTGAAATTCTGTTTAACTCTGCGTCGAGTCTTGCAATTGAATATTCAGCTTTTGTTGAGATTTCTTTTTTATTCTTTTCGAATCGTGAGACTGGGAGTTAAATCGGAAATGTAAACAAAGATTTTAGTAACCAGTTTTTTTTTTATTAATTTTATTAAAATAATATTATATCATGTTTTTTTTTGTTACCCAATGAACTACATTTCATTATTGACGTTTTATTGACTCCGCAATTTGCAGTCAAGGAACGATTGCTCAAAAGACCCAAGAGATTATCTGATGGGCGCTATAAAGAACGAGCATCAGCCAATTTGGCCACTCGCCCCTCCAAAACTCATGGGATTGTTCGATGGTTCTTGAGGAAAACGAACGTCAATCGCATTTGTTCTCGTGAAATTTGACGAAACGAGACGTACAATTTTATTTATATAAATATTTATGTGCGTCCCGATTGGCCTGAGGTTTCTTGAATATGCACAAAACTTAAGATTTCCATTTCTCCGAGGGCACCTTGGTGTTTTGTACGAACAGTGTAACAGTTCAGAATAAATGCCGCAGTATTTCCGTGGATACCTTCGGGTCAAATTGTTCTTGTAGCAATTTATTACCATCCCGTATTCAATTTTCGCATACACTAATTATTCCTGATGGCATCATCAGTCAACGAGCGTAAATCTTCTCTTTCATCAGCAGCGTACAATTTGTGGACATGTATGGTTGTGTGCCTCTCGGTTTCAGAATTCTCTTAACGTTAAAAAGCGAGAGGGTAGAAGAAAAAAAAAGACAAGTCCTTCGCGAAACCCATCTAAGTATAGCATGTACGGTTAAATTTCCCTGCGGACTCTAATCACGAATCGGCGAGGCATCAGCCGCAGGCCCGTGGGATAGACAAGTCGGTCCACATCGTACGAATAACAGCAATATGTCGAATGCATGTCCGACACGAACAACGTTCGTGTTTGGCCGCGTGCTCCCAGCCGGACCGCATCCTCCAGCCTGATTGATGATATCTCCAGTGCCTCACCTATACCCGCCACCGCGCAATTAACAGTTAACGAAACGTGTTGTTCCGCATTTTCTATCACACTTTAAATTACATGCTTTGGAAAATGCACACGATGATTGATTGGTTTCGAGCTGAAAATAATTTTGCATTGGATGATGATATCCACTCGGCTAGAAGTTTTAGATGGCTCACTCGTGTGACTGACAGCTAAATCTCTCTTTTCGCAGTTGCTCAAATTGTGAAGAAAAACCACAGTGATACAACTTTCAAAACCATACACCGTGATATTTCATAATTGTTCATTTCAAAAACATGAATGAAACCGTACAGCAAAATTTTGAAAACAAAAAAATTATTGAACAACTTTTGAGTCTTGCGAATGAAGTTAAGGGTGGTTGTAATGTTTTTTTTTTTTAATTTCAAATAAAGTTGTCATAAACGCAGCAACACTTTTGAAGTAAGGTTGTTTGTTTACGGCTGACTTATATAGGCAACTGTGGAAAAGCGATACATAATTCCGGGCAACGTACCATGCATGGTACGCTTCACGGGAACGAAATTCGAAGTCCAATTAGGGATAATTACGACGTGAATTGAGAATTTCTAATAGCGGTGCTGTAATTGCATGCAAGCTAAAATCAGTTATTCACATTTTTGCCTGTACACCTATAATTCGTTAGCGGAGTTTGATTCATTTTCATTAAGTGTCACTTCACGTCAATTAACGCCCGAACGCTGACGCACCACGAACAAAACTGAATTCAATTCATTGATATTATATCAATGATGACAGCTGCCTTTTCGCTAACCATCCGAATTTCATATTCCATGATTTATTCATATCTTACAATGCAAATTGTCATTTTTCATTTCATGAATGGATCCCAGCCTTTTTTTGATGCTTTTAATTAAATTTCATTCTTTCATCCAAGTTTCGGTTCTGAAATTGAAATTGAAGTTTACAAATTTGATTCTTCGCATTTGTCTCATGTATACGTTTTGTCTCGTTTTTTTTTTTTTTTTTTAATAAATTATTTGAGAGCATGTACAAATGAGACGTATGTGACTAGCAAAACAGAATTAATCTAGCGTATAATTTAATCCGCAGGGCATTAGCAAACAAACTGACAAACAAGTGATGGCTAAGGGGGTAACGATGATTATTTTGCTCCTGACATTTTGCATAAAAACTGCACGGTTGATTTTACTCCAACAAAAATGGAAGGATCCGCAAAAAGCAGATGACCCGAAAAAGAAATAAGCAAAGAGCGAATTTGTCCAACTGTCAGTGGATAGATTTCGGCAATAAATAAATGTCCACTGTCCGGACGTGAATTTTCCGCGAGATTGATATTTCGCCGGTAAATCAGAGCGCACGTGCGCGACAGTTCTTACACGCGATCGATCGGAGCACAGATATAAATGTTTTAGCTGACCGTGTGCTATAAACGCGACAGATCCCAAATACGTCGCGTAAACAGCTTTTTGAGTGGAATTGCGGGCGTTGGACGCATAAATCGTCGATCGGAAAATGGAAATGTAAATTCTCGTTAATTGGTATTAAGCGCGGGGAAAAGATTTCATCAGTCCGCGTAACTTCGTTGCCAACTTACACCAATTATTTCATTGGATTTTCGAATTTCATGAACGGACGGCCACGAATCCCAATGGAACAAATAACCTTACTGAATTTCGAACGAACATTTATAGCTGGTAAGCTGTCAATGAATATTCGAACAATTTCCTTTTTCAACCAGTTTAAAATGTTTTCCCATCTCAATATTGCAAGAAATTCTTTTTTAAACATTTTTTTCGTTTCTTTTTTTGCATGATAATCTCATGCAAAAATATTAAATAATTTGATGTATCAGAGGTTATATATAATGACGTCGATGGACATTTATGCATGAGATCGTTTGTGAATTGCAATTAGTAGTTGCGTTTGAATTGCAAACGTACGCTGCAAAGCAGTCAATATGATGTCTGGAAAACAGAACCCCGTGTGTGAATTTTGTGCACATTTTGGAAATGCAACTCGAACATGCCGCGCAGAGCAGATATGGATGCCGAAAGGTGATGATTTATCAACTCTACAAGCCGCACTCGACAAACCGGACACTTCGCAGGCAATATCCGGAACGCGACGTAATTCTGATAAGAATTCCTCTGGGCGACGTCGCTCGTTCGACGTCTTTGCACAAGGACCCGAGGGACGCACATGGCGTCTCTTCGATATTCAATTTTCACGCGGAGAGAAACGCGCGAAAAGTACTGTCAAACTTGCTTTACACAATTCCACGTTTCCGCATTATAAAATTGTTTCCTCGCCAACTCACGCTTCTACATCAGTTAATTTGAATCGTGTACTTTCCACTGGACGAAAAATAATAAATAAAACGTTCTGTACAGCAAAAAATAATACACGGATAGAAATGAAGCAGTAATTTTTACTAGTTTTCATCTGAATCGTGTGATGGTACTGACTTTACATGTTATTTCCTAAAAAAGTGATGAAAA
>JAPYZS010002083.1:0-24024 GCA_030522925.1 Trissolcus japonicus
TCAAAGAAAACTAACTTTGAATGGAACGCTCAATACTTTAAACATCAAAGATTTGTGTCGTGTTGAATAAAAATTGAAAAAACAATTTTTCAATAATTTCAGTTCAAACTTCATCAGTATTGTTTGTAAGACATAGGAGAACAATATTCTCTTTTGATATAAAACATTTTTGGTATTTTGTTCATAATAATTAGCCAGTCACAAATTACCCCAGTTGACTCTAATTGTACAGGGCAGACAACTGAAAACTAAAACAGACCTTGCTATTGAAATTCATCATCCTCTCAACAATATCCCCAGGCAACTCGGGAAACTGTGAACCAATGATGAACCGCAGATCATCGTCATGTAAAACGTCCACGAACACTTGAGCGAACCGATTGAGAAAAGATTTTGGTAGTCCTCGGCGTCCCCCTCCCTGTTTCAGAGGATTCTGACAAGCGAAAAACTTGGTCCCGGGTTTTACTACGAACGTCTTGTTCAGTTCCGGGATATAGATCTCTCCACGGTGATCGAAACAGGCATTGAGACCCTCGAGGACCGACTGCGAGGCGAGGTTAAGTTCGTCCAAGAGGACCCAGTCGCCGGCCTGCAGGGCTCGGAGGAACGGACCGTCCCGCCAGGCAAACTCGCCGGCTTTTCCATTCTCCACCGGGAGGTCGGCGCCGAAAAGGTCGGACATGTCAGTCTGGTCGCTCAGGTTGATCCTCAACAGTCTGTTGCCGGACGCCTTGGCAATGGCAGACACCAGGCTTGTCTTGCCAACTCCCGGACTGCCTTCGAGGAGGATCGGTTTGTTCAGTTGCAACGCCCTCAGAACTTTCAACATGTTTGCTCTTGTGGTTTTGGCTTCGAAGGTAAAAGCCATGTCCGATTCGTTGGACTTGGAACCTCTTCGGATGTAAAACGGCGGGATGCCAAACTGATCACTGCGGTCGGAAGGTTGGATTTTAAAACCCAGCGAAGCCTGGACTTTTTCCAACTCTTGAATCTGACCTTCCAACATCCGAGTTGCTGACTCCTTCCAGAGGTCCAACTTTTTAGAACTTTCAGCACTGGTCAACCCGGATCCAAGTCCGTCAAGATACGTGAGAAAAGCTCCGTGCAGGTAGGCCTCGCTGATACTAAGCTGCACCTCCATCCCATCTCCTGTGCAGACATTGATGAAGTTCACCCAGCTCAGTACGTCCCTGATACTCACGACGAACTTCTTCCCCAGCTCGGTCTTGCCCAACCATTCAACAAAATCCAACAACATGGCAGCCAACAACTTTTTCACACCCAACGGCACGTTCAGATTATGTTCGGCGATTGCCTCGAGGTCCTCCCGCTCGGTGCAGCTGGCGCACCAGATCTCCGTGAACCTGTTCCTAAGAGCAGGCGACAGTTCCTTTTTACCAAAGTCCCCACCGGGGTTCATGGTACCGATGAAAAAAAATTTCTCGTCAGCCTGGATGACATCTTTGGAGCTCGCCGAGTCCAACCCGTCAAACCCACGTTCTGTCAGGAGCAAACTTCGTTCCGGTTCCAGGAGGGAGTTGAGTCTCTCGAGGACACTGTCGTCGGCAAGTGAGATCTCATCGGCGAGGAAGAGGCCGCCCGTTTCCATAGCCTCGATGAGGGGCCCGTTCACCCACTCAAACAGCTTGGACCCGTCGCGTCGGTCGCGGACCGGTCTCAGGTTACCAAGAAAATCGGAAGACTCCGTGTGCATGTGACAGTTGATACTGTGCATCGGTTGGGAATTCAACACAGAAACCAGCTGGCAGACCGTCGTCTTGCCTCCCCCAGTTTCACCGACCAGCAGAACCGGTTCCTTGAACTGGTACGACTTCATCACCAGGACGGCCATCCGGCGCATCTGGTAGGTCCAGACGATGTGTTGGAACCCCTCGACCTCGTTCTTAGCCTCCAGGATCGTTTTCAAGATCGCCCTCGTGACAGGGGAGGTATTTTCATGGAGATTAAACAGGTTCTGTGGATCGACGTCTCGTCTCAGGTGCTTCTTGATGGCCGCTCGGATCTCCGCCACCTCCTCGTTCTTCCTCACCTTGGCGGTTAGCACCAGGTATCCCTCGTCGGCCAGGTGCTGGCTCCAGTCGTACAACTTGCCTTCGGTCTCTGGCGCCAACCTGTACCTCTCGCCCCACCTGAACAGGTCCCTCAACGTGATAAAACCCTTTTTCCCGGCAAAGGCGTCGGTAACCTTCCTCTTCACCTGCAGATCCTTCATCACGCTGATGATCTGCCTGCAGTACGAGTCGGGCATCTTGCACCTCTCGTGGAGGATCACCTGCAACTCCTCCGCGGGGATCTCGTCGAAGTGGAGCTCGACGAACCGGTTTCTGAACGCCCGGGAGAGGACCTTGCGACCGCCGTACAACCCAGGCGGGTTCTGAGTGGCGAAGAGCATGAAATTCTTGTGCGCCTTCACGACCGTCTGCGTCTCCGGGATGAAGAGTTCGTGATTGTCGTCGAGCACCCGGTTCAGCGCCTCGAGGACGTCGCTCGGTGCCAGGTTCAGCTCGTCCAGGATGATCCAGTGGCCCTTCCTCATCGCTTCCACTAGGATCCCTTCCTTGAAAACAAGTTTCCCGGTAGTGTCCGCCACGTAGCTGCCCACGTACTCCTGCAGGTCGGTGTGCTCGTGGTTGTTGATCCTCAGGCAGGTGTGCCCCGAGGACTTGGCGAGGAACGTGATCAGACTCGTCTTGCCGACGGAGGTGTCGCCCTGCAAAAGAACCGGGACGTTTCCAATCGAGACGATTCGCGCCAGGTCTTTTAAGTTTCGTCGGACCATCGGCGTGAGGATGTAGTTGTCAGGTGGGGCCGGTTCGAGCTCGCCCTGGACGATCCAGTAACCCTCGAAGTTGATGCAGTTGATCTGTGGCTTTAGGATTGGAGTGCCCAACACGGACTTCATCGTCTTGGTGTCCTTCAGGATGGCTTTGGAAATCAGATCCTTCACGATGGGATAGGACTTTTCGTCCAACTGGGTGAGGAAGCTCAGACAGAATCCTTCGAAGAGGGACCGAAGAACGCTGCCGCAAGGGTTTGTCACCGCGACGTTCAACGCTCGGCAGAGTGTACGCAAACTAAAGTGCGGCTTGTGACCGATGCCGTCGCACAGCGTCTGCATCGATTCGCGACGGATGTTCAGGTACAGCTTGACGATGGCCTCGAGTTTCGCAGCCGGCAGGTTCAGGTCTTCCAAGTAGGTCGCAATCAGGGATTGAAGGTCCGAGTGTTCGGTCAGCTCGTCGACGAAGAACTCGGTGAATCGGTTTCGCAGACCGACCGGCAGCTCCTTTTTACCGACGTCGGTCGCCGGGTTCATGCAGGCAAATATTATGAAATCCGGGTGACGTTTGATCAGCTCCTTGTCGCCTCTCTCCAGCAAGGACAACGATCCTGAAGCGCCCTCTAGCAGGCCCGAGAGACACTCCAGGGTCTCGGCGTTGGCGAGATTGATCTCGTCCAGGAGGACCCAGTGGCCCTCCTTCAAGGCCTTGACCAAGCTGCCCTCTATGAAAGTAAAAGCCAAGGAATTTTCCACCTTGACTTGGTTCACAAGCTTGTCCAACTTGGTCGACAAGGTTCGCCACTTTTGCAGCCACTTCAGGTCCGTCTTCTTCTTTTCGGTGTCAGTAGCGGAGGTGTGTTTCTTCACCTTCGCCTCCAAGTTCTCCAACGCTTTTGCTGAACTCAGGGACATCAACTGGACGAGCATCTTCCATCTGCCTTCCTCGTATACCTTGGCCAACCGGCTGAGAAACTTTTTGTTCGGTTCCACTGAGAAGTAACTGCGGAAAAGGATCTCGTACTCCTCGCGTATCGGGGTGAGGTAGAATTTCAAGTCTATCGGCTTGTAGCCGCCGAGGAGATCGGCGCTCTCGCTCTGCTGATTCATGTTCAGTACAACGAGCTTGTGGCCCAGTTTTTGAGCGAGGTACTGGACAGAACTTGTCTTGCCCGTTCCAGTCTCGCCGACAAGCAGGACAGGTTCCCGTTGAGCGATGCATGTTGCCACGCGTTCCAGCAGACAAGCGGAGGGTCGGGTGTAGGAGAACTTGCTCCTTTTGCGATCGGTTTGGCTTGTGTACAACTGGTCCTTGCGTTTCAGCGAAGTTCTCCCGATGGTGAAATCGGTCGAGGAAGTGTTCAGAACCGCTGGTTTGTAGTTTTTGCCAAAGTACTCGGCTGTTGAAGTCGTTTGGCCTAGGGTGTGTCCTATTGCTACAGAGAGTTTCAGTCTTTCATCTGAAAAAAATATTTAGTTAGTTTTGTCTTCATCACAAATTAAAATTTTAAATATTAAACCGTTTAGAACATTGCAAATGAAATATTACATTTTAATTAATTAAAATTCAAACTTATAAACCTTGGTTAGGAATCGCTGAACAAAAAATATCAATAGCATTCTGAAAGATCTTGGTAGCTACAGCTGGAGAGGACACATCAAAATCCACGCTACTTCTCATACACCACTTGATCAGATCGCGCGTAGAGGACAGTCTCCCAGACTTGGGCACTTCATTTTCTCCCTCGCCGGTGCAGAGTGAAAACACATTGACCATTTTAGCAGCCACGGTCGTCAGGTTCGGGAAAAGTGTCTGCACGACGGTCACGAGCTCTTCCCTGGACAACGGTTCTAGATTTACATAAAGCCAAAACCTCTCAAGCAAACTCGATGTCCCGGAGGGAGACTTTCTTCGTAACCCCGAAGACGAGGAGACAAGTCTCTGGGTGACGAACAGTTGGAAACCACTTTTCACAGGGATTGCGTCTCGGTGACCCGGCACAGATAACGTCCCGGTTTCTAGCAAATTGCTGAGGACACTCGCCACGTCAAGTGGGGCACAATCTATGTCCTCCAACAGTAACCATTTGCCTTGGGTCACCGCTTGGGTCAGCACACCGGGTTGCCAGACGAATTCGCCAGGGATGTCGGTGCAGACGTACATCCCCAGTAACATTTTCGAGTCCGTTTGATCGCCCAGTTGAACCTTCATGAAATCGGTGGGACACTCGTGGTGGGTCAGTTTGGCTAGGTGTTCAACTATCGCTGTTTTACCGCAGCCTACGGGACCTAAAACGGAAATATTGTTATTTAGAAAATATTTCTATGTTAAATTTTAATTATCAGATTTATTGTGAATAATAATCTTTTTATAGAATAAAAACTAGAATGAAAATTACAAACAAAATGTTTAAATATAAAAAATAAAAAATGTAAAATATTTTTATTTTTTATAATATAATATAAAAAATAAAAAAATTTGAACCTTGTAAACAGACGCATTTTCCGGTACAAACACCAATTGCCAAATTGCGCAGATTTGTTTGCAGCGAAGGAACAGCTACCAGATTTGAATTATTGACTGTCGAATGTTTGTTTTTTACAAGGAGCGGAACTCCAGCTACATTTACAATAGGTAGATTGTTATCCAGAATGATAGTGTCCATCTCCTCGCCACTTTTTGCCGAGTCTGTTTCAGAAGTACAAAACATATATCCTTTTCTGTCAGACTCCTCGGTGGTGTAAAATCTTTCATGATTTGTGATGAGACTTGAAGCATATTGGGAGAACAGTAACTGTGACATATTGAAGACGATCTTTATTGTTTTCAATGCTACCCTGAAAATGGATGGAAATTGTCAATTAAATGTTAAAGATATATCAAAACCTGATGTATAAAAAGTGAACTTATGCCGATAAAATGATTTACCATTTGGTCTCATCGTGATCAATAACTAAATATTTATAAAAGTTGCTCCAGTTCCATTTGCTCCTAAAATGCTTTGGTAAAGCTTTCAATATACGATAAGTGGAAACAACAATTTCATGGTCCGTTACGGTTTTTGATTTGTGATCGAACTCAATTTTTCGCTTCTTCGGTTTCGATTCTTCGACGTCCAGCGATTCGAATGGAGCAGGATTTTGATCAAAATACTTAATTACAAAACTGAAAAAAAGAAATAAGTTTTTTTTATTAAAATCTATTGGTATTATTAATTAAATATTTATTATAATTAAACAATGAAAATTAAAATATGAAAAGAAATGTACCTTTTGACATTGTCATTCACTTGAACAAGGTTTCCCAAAATGACACAGTAAAATCTGTGCAAGCGTTTGAATTCATGATCCTGTGCAAACGATTGTCCACAAAAATTCATCAGTTTGCACAGCAGAAGGGGTAAATATTGCACAAAACATTCGGCAACATCCTGCGCGCTCGAGGATTCGAATAACAAATTGTACAACAGTGAAAAAATCTTGTCTCGCTCTTTGTCGTTGATATTCTAAAAAATAAAATAATATCGAATGAAAAACTTTAAAAAATTAGTTCATAATATTGATGAATTTTGTTTGTTTACCTCCTTATGAATATACACTGAAAACACACTTTTGTACTTTTCATGCCTTTGGCACAAGGCAACCAAGTTCTCTCGTAACATCTTAGTTATCAATGTTCAACCAAACTCAAATTTCAACAAATTTCCTCACTAACAATTGTTTAACACTACTTTGAAAAATTTGGTACTCAACTTAGCAGAGAAAACGTGCGCATAAACACACGTGCATGTTGTAAAACCTAACCTTCTTTTTCCACAGTGGCTTAGCAGTTTGCATTTAATACTGTAGGTGGCGCTGAAATCGGACCGGAGGAAGAACCTAAACATAACCTCAAAAACGCTGTGTTTACATTGTTAAAGTTTTGATTTTTTTCGCAATCGTATAATGTTGGATTACGTTTCAAGTCACGAGATCTGTTGGGTATAAAGTTTAAGATGGATGTAGATTTGCTACGACCCGGCACAGTGCCGATATCGCCGGACACGATTCTGTGGTTTGAATTTCTGCTGAACCCTTCGCTCTTGGAAAAACATCTCTCGAAATCTGCACCAGGTAAAATAGAAAAGAACAAATTTGGTTTCAACGAAATGTTAAATTTATGTTTGTTTATTCAATATTTTTATTTGTTTTTACAGATCCTTCGGCTACGGACCTGATTATTAAATTCATAACAATCAATTCAGATTCAAAAGACGAAGTAAAAATAATAGATGACAACAACGACGTGAAGCCAACCGTTGCAAACAAACTGTCGCACAAAAGTCTCGCAATAAAAATCCTTGGGTTGAAAGTTGCAGCTTATCTGAAATGGGACCTGAACATCCTGGAGAAAAAGTTGCCCCTGCCAATACAGATCAACTTATTGCAGGACCTGTTTTTCATTACTGGCGATACTGTTGTGGAAATTTCAAACGTTCCTGAGTATAATTTGTCACTGCTCTCTGACCAATTACTTTTCACGGTTGTTCTGTACCATCGGTGGCACATCCGAGCTATTGTTCATAAAGCTCTGAATAACAAACAAACCAAACCGCAGTTTCTTCATATGTAAGATTTCATTGATGTTGTTTTTTTAATTTTATATATCTCATTTTTATTTCATTCAAAAATGTTTTTCCATTCATAACAATATTTTTAATTTAATTATATCATTTGTTCAAAATGTGACAAATAAATCAATAAATTAGAATTAATTGCAGACCGGGACTTCAAGAAGGATCCTACATCTCACCTGTAATGATTGAAGAAATTGTAAGAAAATTGGAACTCAATGCAACCAACAGCATAAACGTGCTGAATGCCGCCATAAAGATGGATAACTTCACCCCGAAAGTCATTTCGTTTAATACGTTAAGAATGTTGACGGAGGATAGCACAGACATTGAACAAAACTGGGACAACTTAACTAGTATAACTATAGAAGAGTTTAGGTGTCAGGTAACCATTTAAGTTACGTTTTTTAATCCGTATCTCATTCTGGATGCTGAAATGAAATTTATTTTTCAGATTCATTATGATTTGGCAACTTTTTATATCCTGAGAGAAGAGTACTCGACTGCCAAACAGCACCTGAGCGAGGCGAGAGAATATTTTGAAAAATTAAAAGGCACCGAAATGATTTATTGTAAAATACAGAGGGATACATTGGAAGGTTCTTGTTTGGCCTGTAACCTTCCTGTCGTAGGAAAAGAGCCGAATTTGACGCAACAGTTGTTGGTTTCTATAAAGGACCAGTATAACGTATGTTGAAAGTGATCGTACATATTTTTTGTATTTGTAAAACTTGTTGACTAAAATGTATTTTATTTGTTTTGTTTTATTTCAGAACATAGTTCAAATTTTGCAAGAGGACAACATAGTGAAAGAAATTCCACTTGTTTATCGTGACAATCTAGAGCTGGACATCCAAGGTGGACTAGTTAATCGGAAGATAATAGTTTCTGGTGATCTTTTATTACAAATCCAATGTTTGAATCTCGTTCGAAAAGTACTGGGTAATCATGTAGTTTTGGGAGATTATGCCAGTGAGATTCGAGCTGCTGGGGCCAAAGGGCTGGACACATTATTTTGGGTAACTTAATACAATAATAGTTTTATATGAAAAAATTTATATATTGTTAAAAATCAAACAAAGAAATTATAATAATTTCCGTTTTCCAGGCTATTAACAACATTTTGGACAAGGTGGATGAAAGTGACAAACGAAGATTGTCTCGATATTTGCTCTATCTACTTTTGACCGAAAACATGGAAAACTTAGCTTCGCGAATTCTCAATGACCCGAAATACGTCAGACTTTTTTCACCCGAGGAAATACGCGAGATTGAAAAAGAAGCCCATCCCGATGACCTCGAAATTCCTCCGTTATTAATTAACAACGATTGGGGAACTTCGTGTGTCACTTACACACGTAAATTAACAATATCATTAAAAAACAGATGCTACTATTAAAACGATTAAAATTGTTTGTTTATTTTTAATCTTACATTTGTATCGTACAGCAAGTCAAACGATAGCCATCTTTGAGCTGGAACAACGATTGGCGCTGTCATATGATCCTGTGGAAATCAAGGAAATAATTGTGAGCTTGGATGGTCTGAACCCAGGACGATCGATGTCAAGGATCAATAACAACTGGGAACTCCCGATCCCTTTCCAAAGTGTGCTTATATCTCATCCTCGAGGAGTTTTGCACGATTATTACTGGGTGCTTCTTGCCAAAAGTCGCGAGCTTGCCAAGTCCAGGGATTTTGTCAGTGCAAAAAATTTTCTCAAAGTGCTCGAAGAGCAGATACAAAGTAATTCACAGTCGAGGCACAACAAACTCAGCAAATTGGTCAGCTGGGAAATTCTCTTGATTGAGATCTGGCACTGTTTGTACTCTTGGCCTGCGAGAGATGTTTGTAGGATATGTAAGTGAAAATAAATAAAACTAATGAATGTCGATAAGAAATGAAAATATGATAATTTTATTTAAAACGATGCTTTTTTTAGTCAATACGCAAGATATGGTTGACCGGTGCAAGCAGTGCTTGGCAGCTTTGAATTCCACGGATCAAGTCATTCCTAGACAAGAGATCATTGAATATTGTACAGTTTTTCTGCTCAACATGTGCGAATGGGAATATCTGATGAACGCAGACAAACGGTGGACTTATTTGGAATTCGCCGCTGCGATCAGTAACGTTTGCCAGGATATCAAGTACAAAGGATTTCGTAAATTTTTCCCCCGAGAAGCTTGGGATTTGGGTACACAACGTTTTTACAATCGTTTATAGAATTACGTTGAATTGAAACTTGAAATCGACGCCTCTTACGAAGAATATGACAATCCAAATTATCTTTGACAAACATGCCAGTTCAAATTTTGGATAAAACTATGCCAGTTCAAAATTATATCTGAATAACATGCCAGTGCATTTTACAGAGCTACTTTTTCTAATTTCAAAAATCTTACATACCTAATATCGTTACAACTTTTTATTGAAACAAATTTGCAACTTGTCAAAGACTAGACAAAAACCAACATGTGAACATCTTTTCATGAAAAACAAGATCAAGATCAAGATCAACTTTTTGACCCAAAATATTCCAATTCAAAAACATTTCAAAAACTTTTTTTTCGTCTGAAAAATAAAATGAAAATTTGCTTATATCAGTTTTTATTGATGATTCTCATGTGAAACAAATTAATCCAGCTTAATGAAATCGATTAACACTTTAGTTCTGGAAGCTTCCCCTTCTTTTTCAATATGGCTGCCTTTTTATAAAGACAGAATTAGGGAAAATAGAGACAGCACTATGAAAAGAACGAATGTAAACATATGAAATTGTCACGTGACCCACCACACATTCAAAGATTCTTCGTTCCAGCGATGATTGGTTGAGCTCACACTCATGCAGATTCGTGCTGTTCCACGAATTAAAGTGTTACACTGAAAAAAAAATGCAGCTATTATAGCACGAAACAAGTTCGAGCTATTAATATGTGGATTTTTTCGAGCTAAAATAGTTCGAAATTCAACCACTACCGTACTGAATTTGCACAGGATCATAGCCAATTCCAGTTGCACCATCACATTTCCGAAACGGTATGGAAATCGTGCAAATTTGGCAATGATTGAACACTAACCAATATAGCAGAAAAATTTTGCTTTTGTAGTAAGATTTTTCTACAGATATGGAACAAAATATTCTAAACTAATTTACCATCTGTCTTCCCAGCCAAAATAGCTGCATTTTTTTTCAGTGTTAATCAGATAAAAAATGTCAACAGTTTTCATCGTGTACTCTTCACGAAGAACCTGAACTGGCATGTTTTTCAACGATAATTTGAATTGGGCATGTTCTTCGTAAGAGGCATCGAAATTGTCTAATTTGTTTGGTTGGTTTTTCATTTTTTAGTTCTGACAGCTTTTGGATCAAACAGAGATACCTCTCAGAAGCGAAACAGTACTGGTAGTACAGCCAATTCGTCCCGAGATCCATTGCCTGGTATTGTGGGAACGTTGAACAGGTTACGAGAACCAACAGCACTCACCGCAGCGATATCCTTGTTTGCTCGGCTTCATAACGTCCTAAGGGACGAACCAAATCAGGAATTGTACACGCAGCATCTCAGTTTTTGGCCATTGACCGTGCCCAAGTGTGTACAATTTTTTTCATATTTTTATAATCGATCTGAAATTGAGATGAAACATTATCGATTTATCATACTCATTTTCAGCTCGAATTCATACAATATCAGGATGATCAGTGAATTTTTATTTCAAATGTTGACGCAAGCTTTGAAGTACCATCCAGACAATGTCCAGTGGCTTAGATTGATGGCAGATCTTAATTTTGGTATTTACTTATTTATTAATTTTTTATTATATAATTTTATTAATTTATATTAATTGATGAAACAGTTTTAGGACACTACGAGAGTGCGATGAAATATTATCTCGTAGCTATAATGCTGGCAAGTGATCTCTTCAGTGAGCCGGTTCCAAAAGCTCAAATTGACGACATGGTTTGGAGGAGGATGATCAAATGCTGCGCACACCTACAATGTTACACGCAAGCTGCAGTTTTGTGTCAGTTTTTGGACGAAATTGATTACGCGTTGGCTTTCAAAATGGTCAACAGTGATCAGAAGGGCTACGCCTCGGCGGACGCAATGGATGCTTATTATTATTGTATCTGGGACACCACTCTGTTGGAGTATCTCATTTACATACACACGAAACGTGGCGAACATCATAGAAAACAGCTAGCTGTATGAATATATCTATTTCTGAGAATCTATGAATTTATTTATACTTTTCAATATAAATATAAAGTTTCGTACATTTTTGTTCATCCATTATTCTTTTTTGCAGATCAAAATAATTGGACTGCTTGAACTGAACAGTAATAACAACGAAGAAATTCAAAGAGAAGCTGCCAACACGCGAAAGGCGAAATTTCTGCGAGCACTGGCGAAGCAATACGTTTATTAGACACAATTTTATATTATTGGATTGATATGAAATTCATAAATGTTTTGTTTTGTTTTTATAACTATAAAACTATAAAGACAAGTTACCTGTGTAAAAATAAGCTAAGATATGAAAATTGTGTGAAACGTTGTTTTCATAATTGAAAAAAATATTTATTTTCTTTTACATCTGCGGCTATACCACAAACAGTGAACATGTAATTTTTTTGTACACTTATTAAATCACGACGAATTCCAATCGATTTGAATTGTCCTTGATTATAATACTTGGTTTCAAACATCAACTACAATTACATTATATACAATTTATCATTTTGTAATTTTCTATAAAGTTCAGCGATTGTTATTTACGAGACATAAAAAAATATATGCGCAACTGTTTTAACAACACCACACCGATCACACGATATTCAAAACTCGTTCCATTTTCAGGATGCCTTCCAATTACCTATTGGAATTTTCAAACTTTTCACTAGCGATGGCCAACGGCCCGACGGCGTTCGACGATCTGAAGACCGAGTGATTGTGGATGGGCTGACTGGTTCGGGTCATCTGGGCGGTCTCGTACAGCTGCTTCTGCATCACAGCCAGCGTCACTTTGTTCGCATTCAAGAAATCCTTCATTGAGATCAGCTCGCCGGACATGCGTCGCGATTCCGAGCCCGCACCGTCCTCCTGCTCGGGTTTGATCGAGTACCGACTGACGCGCCTGGATTTGCGCCTGTAGATGCTCGAGATCGAGGGCTTGCGTTCCATCAGCTGTGGCACCGACTTTTCCCCCGTCAGCCGCAACTTGTGGATCACACAGTTCAGGCCTTGCTTTATAACAATGGACGTAACATTCAAAAGCGAGTAGATGCAACAGCAACCAATCACAAGAAAGACGAAATTGACGAACCGGTATCTGCAAAATGATAAAAAAATAGTTTCAATTATTTCATCAAAAATTTCGATTAATTCGGTTCGTTTGTTCTCAACAGGATGAAGGACGTACATACAAGTGAACGTAAGGATATCTTGGCTGCTGCGTTGTGACGTAGTCGCCGAAACCGATGGTGGCGAAGCTGACGAAACAGAAGTACAAGGCCTCGAAGTAGTCCCATCCCTCGACGGGGGCGTAGATCGAGGCAGCGACGCACGAGATAACACAAGACGCGACGGACAGATAAAGCATCACACCATAAACGCTCGGCTTCCAGTGCTCGAGTTTGTCGTCGTCGTCATCGTCGAGGATGTCCGGTAACGAGTTGCGATCCGAGCGAGATTTTCTGCGCGACGCCAAAGTTGTCTGTTCAAGTCGCCGCTTCAACCGACGCATGTGGAAGTTTCGCAGGATCCAAGCGAGGAACGTGATGATCCTCTCGAGGAAGAGGTTGAAGAAAAGAATCCCCCCTGAGGTTGTAACAATGGATTAGCTCGGATTGGAAAACAAAAATTTAATGATGGACGTTAAGGCTAATGCCGGAGTGGATTATCGAAAGTCGAGCCAAGACTCGCAAGTTTTAGGGCAATGATGTTATTCTATGTTCGTTGTTATGAACTGTCTATACTGCAAAGGTCGAAATGGGTGTAATGAGTTTAAATGGAGATGTAAAGTGGAATTGTAAAGATGAGATGAGCGAATGTTTGTTCAGTCACCGGAGCATCCGAAGAATCCGTAGAGGATGACCGCAATTTTTCCAGCAGTGGTTTGCGGCGCGGTGCTTCCATATCCTGAAAAATGGGTCGGTTTAGATTAGAAATTGTTCTCGGGTTAGAATTGTTATTAGTTTTTGTCTCAAGTTTTGTGTCTGCAAAACAAGCGTGGCTTGCATGCTTAATTCGATGGGGAGAAACGGGGTTACTGAGTCACCCCAAAACATGGCCTTTGCACCGTTAAAGTCACCTCCTTTCGTTTTTCATCTTGCCACCATCAATTATCTTCTTTCTTTTTCTTTTCTTTTTTTTTTTTTTTTTTTTTTTTTTTTTTTTTTTTTTTTTTTTTTTTTTTTTTTTTTTTTTTTTTTTTTTTTTTTTTTTTATTTTTTCTGTTTTTTCCCTTTTTTTTTTTTTTTTTTTTTCTTCTCTTGTTAATTACTCCGGCTAATGAAGCGTTCCCGTACGCGTACAGCAACTCGTGAAGACTCTGCACCGAGCCGGAACAGTTGAATAACGAGTGCTGAAAATCGTCGTAAACTTTTCTGTACTCTTGAGCCTGTTGGAAATTAAACATTTTTCAATAAATTTTATAATTCTTAAGAAGATTGATTAGAAAAAATATTAATTTCAAATTAACAATAAAAAAAGTAAATGAAAATTTGACATCTCGAAATTAAGCGAAATTAATGAAAAAAATCTTTGATTTATAAAGATGGAATTGAACAAGTTTGTTGTTTGAATTTAATATTTTTAATTTTTGGATAGAATTAATTTTTGAATTAAGTGTTAATCTTAAATTAATCTCGAGTGATGAAAAAATCATACCTGATGTACTTCAAACTCCTCTTCTAAAATTTGAAAGAGTATAGCACCAATGAGCATGTAAACAGAGAGAACAAAAGCGAGAAGAATGAACCGCGCGTTATCCTCTGCAAGGCCTCCGCACACGCACATACCCAAAGACTCTCATTTCTTGACTGAAAATGCATCTGCGGTGCAACCCCTGCTAATGTAAGTCACGAAATCAAATGCGCGCAAACTCGACCCGCAAAATTCAACATCGAGCACAATATTTTTCTCTATTATTTATAAAGCTTTTATAATTACCATTTGTCATCGAAATCAATAATCTGTTATTGACGTTTATTCATTGTTAAACTCTTTTTTGAGGTGGTCCACGCTTATCCGTTATAAATCATTACTTTCAAATCTTAAATTAAAAACTTGTTTAAAAAGTTTTTTTTATTTAACTTTTGTGAAACTTTATAATGTTATTGATACTATATAATTCATAAAATCTTGAGATGAAAATTTTCCATAAAAGTTAAATTGTTTTATACGGATAAAGTTCTTGTTTAATTGCAGTTAAAAAAGTATAATTAAATGTAAATATGGGTGAATTCACGAAAGTGTATAATTAGTGTCCTTCATTTTTTTACCAGGAAAGCTTTTATTTTTGTAAGCTTATAATAGGGTCAACCGGGGTAATTGTGACACCTGGGGTAAAGTGTGACCTGTACAAGTTTGTTATCTACCAATAGTTAACAACATTATTTTAAAACACATCAATTTTGAAACTCGAAAAAATTGTTTGGGGTGTCACAGTTACCCCAGACTGTCACAATTACCCCGGTTGACCTTATATCGCAGTGTTTGTTTTAAGACCACATTGAGAAAATGCAATGAAATAGTAACGAATTCATAAATATATAACATTTATACTACGAAACTGAACGAAAACGTAAACTCCGTGGCATGACCTGGGTTAAATTTTTTAATTGAGTTGTGTCGACAATTTAACATACTCGATTAAAAACGACAGTCAGTTTAGAGGAACTATAGAAGATCTCATTGTTCTTTGTTATAGTCCAATAATCGTGACTTCGTCACAATCTGAATTCTATTTATTCATGTCCTACGAAAACGACAAAAATATAATGAGCAATAAAATGCAATTTCTTCGTATCGACAACAAGCTCATAAAAATTCTTTAACCAGTAACATGAAAAGCTTATAAAATGTTAAAAATTATTATCACACTGAAAGAAAAGATCAGTTAGTCTGAATGACCAGAAATCATCGCCGGAACCTTGAAATTGTCAAGAGACAAAACTCGTGTAATCAGCGTGCTCACTGGCCCCTTTTCATTTTACATCGGAATTAAGCTATATAAGAATTTTTTGACGTATTTCATGGTTAAATTTCATAATCCAAGCGGAAAAACGTTTTTTGCGGATTCGATTAGATATTAACTAAGTTTTAATAGGGTAAGCTCCGTGGTCAAGAAAACACTTCTAAACTATTCATTAAAAAATAAAAATGACTGTTTCTTTCTGCGAAAGCAATTGTATGCTTATTTATACAAAAACATGAAAGAATCTGCAGGTATCAGTAATAATCATACGAAATTAAATTTTCTTAAATTTTAGTGAAACTGTACATTTTTCGTGAATTCACCCATATAATGGATTTGAATTATTAAGTAATAGATAAAATTATGAAATTCTCGTGAATCGTCACGAAGAACGTTTCATCAATCGCGACTTGACCATTCCAAAGTCTTGCGAAAGCCTGTTTATTTTGTTTCTTTTTTTGGGTCAATTTTATGCACCGTTATTGAGGGTATGAATAAACGCTTTGAGATTAAAAATAGTGCCGGACTTTCATATTCAACGTGTCCTCGCGTCCTCCCAAAAGCACGCTCAAAAATGTTGACAATTCCGTTTTTGAATGGAAAAAATGTCAATAGTAATTAGCGGCTGCAAAAGAAAACAATATTTCAGAAAAAAAGCAAATGTAAATGTCGGAAAAATGCAAAAAAAAGCTGACAATGTTTTAAGAAAAATATAGTTTATTAACAATTGATATCATCAAATGGAGAAAGCTACTCTATCAAAACGTTCTTTTTATAAATAAATTGATGCATATCATATTCATATATCCCTACGTCTACGACGTATAAAACTTTATAAAAAGAAATAACATGATTATTATTTCAACTCATATACCTATAAAAACAAAATTGTACAAAAATGTAATTTTTTTTTCTTCACGTACAAAAATGGTTTATAATTCATCAAGTGCACGTCCCTTTCGTTTTCTAATTGAAACGTTCCTATTGAGATGCACTTGAAAAGTATATTTCTAATCTCTAAGCTATTGGTTGAACCTTGGTAAGATACCTCTGTCCGTCTTGAAATTAAAACAATAATTGATATTTACAAATCGCCGAAAGTTTTCCCAAAGGACAGATCACGTTATGATCATAAACAATGGTAATAAATAAATGCGCAAATTGACTAAAGTTGTTTAGGATAGCAGAACTAGTGCCTCGTTTGGGGACCTTCCTCGAGTTTTCGCCAAACAACCTGCAAAAGTGAATGAGCAATGAAAAAACAATGCACGATCAAAATGTTCGAGTCGGAATAATCGAGAAAATGAGCCTTACGTTGCACATTTCTCGGACCAGTGCCTTTTCCCCGTCGTTCACGCCTTCCCGTTCGAGCTGCTCACGAACCTCGAGAACTTGGAGGGCCCGGACGACCGCTTCCGGTCGTCCCCCTAAATGGGCATTATCATTGACGTTGTTTGTGTTTTCCCACACCTCCCCAGGCGGCAACTCCCAACCCTGCGCTCGCGCCTGCAAGATGCTCTTGTCTTCCTCGAGCTGCTTCACTCGCTGCTCCAAACTTCTCACATACTGCATCGTTTGATCTGCAACACAAGATACCCCGTTACGCCAATGCACTCATTATGCCTCGTAAAACGCTCGACGTTCTCATACATTATTACCCATCAGCCTCAAAAGTGCTAACAACTTCTTTTTTCCTTCCTTTTTCTTTTTTCCTTACAATTTCCGAGGACAAAACAATTTCTTACTTCTACATACGAAATCTTTTTCTATTTTTGGATTTCCTGGTTTATTTTTTGATCAGTTCATCAGAAGATTTACATCTTCTTTTCAGATGTAAAAGATGATTGATTGATTAATAATTAATTTTAACATTCTCCCCTGACCATCTTTGCAAATTGTCGTAAGTGAAGCGCATGCGCATGGTACGCTTGTGTGTGTGAACCAATCACGGATGTCCACAAAGTTACTGCCTTTCTCTGTTCAATGAAAAGATTAGTGGTGTGCGCTAAAAATCATTGTTTACTTCAA
The DNA here is from genome assembly GCA_030522925.1 of Trissolcus japonicus. NCBI lineage: Eukaryota > Metazoa > Arthropoda > Insecta > Hymenoptera > Scelionidae > Trissolcus > Trissolcus japonicus. Next base: position 17,644 of record JAPYZS010002083.1, read on the forward strand.
AATCATCATTGTCATCACTGTTTTATTGCAACCTACAAACATTTTTGAATGTACAGCTGCTATTTCATTGTTAGAAAATAGAAATGTAGGGTCGATTGTTATAGTATATTATAGTGCATCACATAACCTAAAATTCACACATACGTTACCGTCCATGTTACTATGTGTGGCTTCCGGTAAAAACCAGACATCCGCCATTTCGATCAAAATGTTGTTTATGTTATAAAAATGTGGTTTTTCATCACTTATTGGTTGCAACACCACTTGTCTGGTTATTACCGGAAGCCACACATATACGCGCAGAGTACCAAAAATCGTACACTGAGAGAAAAAATTGCACATTAGGCTGACTTGCCAAACAATTTCTGCTTTTTTCACTAAGCAACCTGAACTCAGCAACATTTGCAGGTTAGGGACGGCAGATTCTACTTGAGACCTACTAGACCCGCCAAGCAGTATTTACTGATCTTAAAATCGGCATTTTATGCTTGACCTTTGGAAGTTAAAGTTATGCTTTTTTCTCTCAGTGTATGGTCAGGGAGAGTGCTAATATGTTATTATTACTGAGTATAAAAATGTTACCGTTAAACATGGAAGGATGTCTGGGTCTAGGAGGAGCAGTTTCTTCAGCATTCGTGCTGGAACTTGAGCCGTCGCCGTCGTCCCTCTGGCCGCCTCCTCGTTCCTCGTCCAGGTAGAGGCACAGTTCCTTGAGCTCCAAATTGTCCTTGATCAATTCTTGCTGTTTATTGTCCAGTTGTCGAAGTTTGTTTTGGTACGCCGACACTTCTTGTCTCATAACACTTGCCGTGTATCGTCCAAACCTCTGCCACTCGCGTGCCAACTTGCGACCTTTTTGACGATCATCGTCCAGAAAACAGCACAGATCCCTCAGCTCTTGATTGTCCTCGCTCAATCTCTGATTTGCTTCTTTCAAGGACTGTAGTTCGCTCAGCTAAGTAAAAAAATATATAATTAAATATAAATATAATTCTTTTAAATATATCTCATTTCCATCCCGATACTTTCTTATTTTACACCCTTTATAATTTATATATTTGTATCTATTATAATTTTAATACAAATTTTTGAAACTGTTCATTCACATGTTCCGAATTTCTTTTCAGTGGATGGGCTCAATTTTGTAACATACCAAGTGCTGTATCTGACGGTTCTGTTCAACAGTGATCCTGGCAAGGTCGCTTTCAGTTTTCCTAACAAACTTGAGCATCTCCACGGGACCGAGCCTTAAGAACTCCTCGTCGTTGATTCGTTGTCTCTGCTGATTATTGATCGAATTGTTATTCGGGTACTGGTTTGGCCAAAGAAAGGGAGCCTGGTTCGGACCCTTTGGCTGACTGAAAGCCGCGTTCGTCTTCGGGACACCAAGATTATGCGCCGGTTCTAACTTGGACGGGAACTTTGCTGGCACATCCTTGATCTGAACTCCCGGACGTTGCACTTGCGATTGAGCCTACGAACATGATGTTTGTTTAGAATTTTTACATCAACATTATTATTAAAAGCGTGCGATTAAAAAACAAAAATGTAATCATCAGTTTTGTCGTGGATGGTTTCAGCGAGAACCTGTTATTCACCATAAAAATGTTGGAAAAAACTTTGTACCGTTATCGGCGGGTTTTGCAATGGGTGCTGAAACTGGAGATGCAAGGGATTGCCGGGCTGTCCGGCCTGGTTGACGAAGTGGTGCTGGTTTTTGAGGATACCAGAATTGGGCTGCGGCGGCGGCTGGTACCGCGGCGGGACCTGCTCGACTTCACGCGGCTGGGCCTGCGGGGCCGCTTGCGACGCCTGCTGTTGCTGCTGCTGAGGCTGTGCCTGCGACTTATTCTTATTGAACATCGCGGCTAACTTAGCTGCGGGCTGCACCGCGTCCCATTTCAAAAACTCCGCCGTCTTCGCCCGCTGGCAAGATTCAGCGGACCGAGAGGATCTCGACCCGCCAAATCTGGGTCAGGCCCTCTTCTTTACGACGATTCGATCCTCACTCTCGCTGACCCCTACAAATTTCACCAATTATATTTTAATATCACAAGTGAACATTTATGTATTCGCACCTATGGCCCATTTATATCAACCATGCATGCGCCATATGTGTAGCCATATATGCCATTTATGGAGCTATATATGAGTTTCAACTTGGGATAACCTCATCGAATGTTTTTACTTGTAATATTAGTTTTTTTTTCACTTCATTCTTTTTTTCTTTTGAGGTTTCTTTACAGTTTATTATAATGGTAATTTTTGTTTTAAATGACAAAAGCTTTGGAAGTTACAAAATTGGTTTTAAATGAATTTAAATAGGAGGAAAAAAGAGTTTGTTGAACTGCTGTTAAAGTACGAGACAGGCTGTACGTTTTTATGGCTGCGGATAATTCAAAGACATGCATCTTAGAAAATTATTATTTGCAAAAAATCATTGTTAAAAATAATTCGTCTGTAATGAATAGTTGAAACAATATGTAAAAGTGGCAACATAATATTTATAATTGAAATTGTAATTTAGGCAGCTGCTATTATTGTAAGCGAATTTTCAATATGCCTGCAGAATAGAACGACATTTTAACGATGACATTCGCGAAACTTAGTAATGCAGTTGAAATTATACTCTTTTACTCGTTAATTTTTATAGAAAGTACATCGTTTGCTTAAATATATATTTTCTCACGACTTATATATAATGTATGTATATTTATAGATAATAATTATTTATTTTGTTTTTTAATAAGAAACAATTTACATTTGCAAAAATTAAAACCACCGTCAAAATATTAATTTAAACAAATTCACCGAGAAAACTGGAATTAATTTTTGAAACACGACAACATGTCACTTTTTGTAGCTCATCATTTAATTCCCAGTCAATACTGACGTGTGCTCGTCGTTCCTTTCTGGCACACAGTTTACTTTTCACTTTAATGTGTAATATAATACAATTCTCACATGCACACGATGTAAGCGCCCGAGTGAATTGTATTGTTCGTGTGTGACAATTTCTGATACGCCGCTTTTCATTTACTGACAGAAACTAGTAAATTATATTTCTCTGCAAAATCGAGCCTTAATTGAAGAATTGCAAAAACACTGCAGCAACTTGTCGGACGTTGAATATTTACAACTAAATGTAACTTATCAGCATTTTTTTATCGTAATCGCGATACCTCGATGGGAAGTGAAGTAATTTCAATTTCAAAACGGAAATATTTATTTCTTCAAAGGAATGATTGCTGTGGAACTTTTCATTTTTTTCACCTTGTTTCAATGTTGTATTTCAATTTTGTATTGTAATTAAAATGAACTTTTTATTTTTGTTTTGCTATCATTAATTTTGTAGTTAGTTCATTTTTAAAAATGAGATTTTTTGTTAATATATTATTATATAAATAAAATTATAGATATTCATTCACCGAGACAATTTGTAAACGCACGAGCACATTTCTCCAATCTGACCCAGTAAAAAGCACTCGTTATAGAAAGTCAACGACTCTTGTCAATTCAACTTGCCGTGCCGATTTCCAGCAGGTCTTTTGAAAAAAAAAAAATTATAATCACGTGTCAATATTATTTTGTCATTATCATTTTACAATTTGATTAAATCAAATTGAAAATAACATTTTCAAGATAAAAAATACATTTTTGTTATTTTAGTATGCCCAAAATTAATTCCATTTTGAAAGTTTCAGTATTTTGTTTCTAAAAGTTCATTCATCATTTTTGATGAACATTTTTTTTCATTGTTAAAAATTTCTAAACCAATCTGTACCAAAGTTAAAAAAAAAACTGGAACAAATATCCAGTTTTGAAAGTAAAACAAGTTGAAATTCTTCTATTTCGAAAGTTGTATTTGTTGGTTGAATTAAAAAAAGATCTTGTACTGTTTGCACTGAGTCGATTTTTTTATTTCACTACAATTATCTAGTACAATTACTACTTTTTTGGTTCGCCGAGAGATCTTATAATTTGTTATATTTTCTTAAGTGAACCGAAGACTTGAAATTACGTAACATCCCAAATCAGTAATAAATTAAAGGAAGAATGTAAAACTAACCACATAAGATTACGGTAACGAAAATCACTGTAACACACAGAACGAACTGTCACATCTCCTCGGGACACAACGCGTGTTCAGGATGGCGTCGTTCTAACGAAAAATCGGTCCCGGAAAAATGAGAAAAAACTGATGACGAACAAGTGAGAGTGAGCGACTATTCGAGACGTTTGGGTCGTGTTAGACTGACAAAATCAACGCTGGGGCTGGGACCGACAGGTATGAGATTGGGCCTTGGCAACATGGCGCGGCGCCTTACTCTCCTCAGGCATTGAGAACCCGATATCAACGGTTCCCCACTCCCCACAGGACCCTTCTTCATGTTGGTTGGCCGACAGCTACACTTTGCCATTTAATTTCATTGTACTATCGCACATTTTTCCCATTAAATAAATCATTTTTATCAGTAATTTATTATTAATTTCATTCAAATTACTATCAAATCTGTATTAATTTAATTAAAAATTAATTTGTCCCATTTATCCCACCTGTCACAGTTACCCAAATTGTTCTCTAAGAAATAACTAACTGAATCAGAGAAAATATAATAATAACAAAAGTTTGTTCAGAAAAAAATGTATAAATCTCAAAAACTTACCGCATTTCATGTTTCAGGAAAATAAAAACATGCAAATTTGATGAATTTCGTTTTTTTTAAGAAAACTTATTTCTTAGCTGGAACAGGTATAAGAAGTCTGCACGAACTCTTTTAGACATCTATAAACTTTGTTCACGTTATAGACCGAGGATATTATATTGTGAAAAAAAAAAAAAAAAAAAAAAAAAAAAAAAAAAAAAAAAAATTCAAACAAATAAAATTAAAAAAATTTTATAAAAAAAAAAAAAAGTTATGTTGGTAAAACTTAACGTTGTACATGTCATCGATTGAAGTTTTGTTTTTAAATTATTTATCCAGCGGTTGTTGTTTGAAAAAGAGCATCAACTCGGGAGAATCATTTGCTATTCAGAACTGTCTTCAGAATATTTAAACACAACAAACTTTGTTCCACAAAGTTGTTACCATTTTTTCCATTAAAATTGTATCTGCAACATTGTGCACTCGCGTGTATATTTCGATCCAACAATAGACGTTCAAGCGCCCTGTGTAAAAAAAAAGGATTTTCAATGCAAAAGTATGAAAGCTTGCTGCAATACAATCCAAATTATCTCAACGACCTAAAGTACGCTTTCAACTTTAACCGATGGTTACTCTACTGGATGGCATGCTGGCCAATTCACAAAAGAGTTTTCAAGACAATCAAACAACTCGTCACCTTTGTGCAGATCAATTTTATGATTGTTTTCATTCTTGGCTACGTCTTCGATTTGGTCCTGAACGAAACGACGATCGGCGGGTACGTCAGCAAGGGCGGGATGCTGCTCGTGTTCTCGGGATATTTCGTCAAGTTCGTGGTTACCCTGACGCAGCAATCGATAATCCACTCGAGTTACCTCCAGATGAAAGAGGATTGGAAGTACCTCTGGACCGGTAGTTATGACGTGATGAGAAAAAACGCGCGCCTCGGAAGACAGATAACGATTTGGTACTGTGCTGTAATAATGGTGACTCTGATGTTATGGAACATCGTCCCGCTGAGTAAAGTGGCCGTCGTTGTTGACGGCGAGACGTACCACCATCTGCCGTTCTCGTCCGAGTACATATTTTTCAATCCGAGGAAAAATCCGTATTATCCTTACGTTTACGTTTACCAATTATACACGGTTTTGGTGTTCGTTGTGTCGGTATGCAATAATTCCACCGCTGCAGCTTTTGTCATGCACGGCTGCGCTCAGTATGAAATTTTGTTCGTAATATTGCATGATCTCAGTAGGACTGGTAGGAGTACGAAAAACCATGCGGATGTAGAATCGAAACTTGAATATGTTATTAAAAAACACAATCAGATCGCCAGGTATATTACATTGAAAAATGTGTAAATATTGGCGTACAGATTTTGGGAACATTGAAATCAATCCTTGTTAGGATTAATTTTGTGCAATATTTTATTTATTTATTATTGCAAACGTTGCAATTTGCAAAGTAATAATGTTTTTATTTTGAAATCCATAAGAATGTTGTGGGAACGGGTGAGTAAAATTTATTTATAAATAAATTGAAGAAACAATTTTTTATCTTCAGGCATCTGCAAGAAATCATTTTTTCTTTAAACCTGCCTGAAAAGTTTGTGGCAATAGGCCTATTCCATAGCTCCCGCTACTGTAGCGCCATCTCCAAACATGAACTAATGATATAGTGCTGAATATTATTTTCGATTTCATAAACTACAAAATAATAAATAAACCCTATTTCA
>JAPYZS010002084.1:0-12842 GCA_030522925.1 Trissolcus japonicus
GTCCAATGTTTCGATAAAAAAAATTTTGCAAACTTTGAATCACTATAACAACAACAATATTCTGTACACACGTGTCTCTCACCACGGAAATGTAAAATTTAGAATCTCCTGATGATTTAAGAAGAAAAAAAACATTCAAAAGATTAAAACATTTGAAAGTTATAGATATTTTAAAAAAAGTGACTTTATTCAGTATTTTGCCTATAACATTGAATAGATTCATGAAAAATGATCAATTTTATTTTTAAATAGAAGCTCAGATCATCAGCTTTTCGAATATTATGTTGGTAATTTTTTTGTCATAGAAATGTACAAATTACGCAGAAGTAAAAATAGGCATTTCTAGGTGGATCGATAATTTTTTTGCGGAGTGTATATATATATCACGACAGCCATTTAAAAGGCTAAAGGGAGTCTGTAACCCACACGTGACGCGTCCCCAGGTGGCGGATAGGGGAATGCTCGCTAGATATAGAGGGTAGGGGAGAAATAAAATACTTCTCGCGGTCCAAACATGCTAGGGGAAGAAATACCCCGATAAAAAACCAAAACTGCTGTCTTGCAGGGAGGGATGAGTTTCTCAGAGTGCCTCGATGGTAGTTTTCGAGGCTGATGTGTGCTTGCACTGCCGAGATGACTCTGCGGCGTATGACAAGTGGCCAGCCCCTCCGGGCCCTGATCAGGAAGTTCGCATTGGACATGGAGATCGGACTCCATGTTGCTCCGGGCGAGTTTCAGTCCGTCCGTGTATTCCGGTGTATTACTCCCAACTATTTCGGCCCGCCCTCTTACGTACGGCGTGCTGGTAGCACTCTGAATGATGGCCTAATTCTTTAAACTACACGAAGACAAACTCCTGAATTGCCATGGTGTGGAAACCATGGAAACGGAAGACTCTGCCCTAAGCAGAGAAATGATAAGGAGCACTCAGGCACTTCTCGCCCTGGAGAAGCTGCTGGGAGAACTGAATGCTGATGTGATGTCGAGAAAAACCGTCGCCAAGGAAGTCCAAGCCAAAATGGCGAAGGTCATGAACACCTTCGTGCTCGAAAAACAAGCGATCGGTCGTGTGCGAGGAATGCTCACAAAGGCTTCCAGCGAGGAGAAAGATACCCAGACATCCCCACGATATCTGAGCTCTTACGCAGAGTCCTTAAAGGCTGGCACATCTCAAGAGGACTCTTACCAGAAGAAAAGAGTGCTGGAAAGCTCACCTGTATTGGAGAGAATGGATACCCCGAGGTTTACGAAGAAGCCAAGGCGACAGAAGGAGAAGCTGGTGAAGACAGGTGAGGACCACACACCTCACTCCACCGGAGCAGCCGAGAGACAGCCACGGTTGCAAGAGCCAGTGAACGGAATGCCCAAGAAAAATGGACGAAAGGCATCTAGACCACCTCGACCAGACACACTCGTTGTGAAGGCGAAAGAAGGGAAATCCTGCGCGGACATATTGAAGTCACTGGGGAGTGACCCAGACATGGAAGAGTTTGGGAAAAGTGTCACAAAGATACGGAAAACCGACACTGGTGGTTTAATGCTGGTTCTGGACAAGAAAGCCCAGGACAAGACAGAAGAGCTACTATCATCGATTGTTAACAAACTGAAAGACCAAGCTGAGGTCACTAGCCGGGTGGACACGAAGGCCATCGAATTGAGGGACCTGGATGAACTCACAACAGCTGAAGATATCTGCCAGGCTCTCCGCTATCAGATAGAGGGAGCAGAAAAGATCGAAACAAGCGTGGTAAAGTCACTCCGACAAGCCTACGGGGGTACTCAGACAGCAGTTCTGGTACTGTCAATTAAACTGGCAAGAACAATCCTGACTCAAGGCAGACTCAGAGTTGGCTGGGTTATATGCAGAGCCAGATAGAAGGACACGGTCATGAGATGCAATGAATGCCTCGGGTTCGGCCACTTTGCTAGGATGTGCAAGGGCCCGGACCGCTCAAAGATGTGCTTTAAGTGCGTTGACACCTCACATCATTCCAGAGACTGCATTGTATTGACACGCGTTGTATTTTGGGAAGTCGGAGACCATTATACACACAGCGACCACCAGGCAATTATCTTCGAAGTGTCAACTCAACGAGAACGAACAACTTTAGCAACTGGGGGAAGACACTCGTGAAACCCGCGCTCATTTCACCGAGCAGCTTTCTCCGAAATGATGGAAGGGAACATCGAATTGGAGAGTTCATCAAACTCCAAGGTCACTCAATTGATGAGACTCGTGAGCAGCGCATGTGACGCATCGATGACCAGGCGGTCGAACAATAGTAGCACAATCTTTGTGAAGCTCAGAGACCAGTACGCCGAAGTCAGAAGAACATTCAGTAAAGCCATTAAGGCCAGCAAGCGACGCTGCTGGAAGGAGCTATGTGGAGAGGTGTACCATGACCCATGGGGACGACCCTATAGAATTGTCATGGCTAAGCTGAAATGGCAGGGCTCGGCATCCCTATCCTGCTCAGATTTTCTGGACAGGATAATTAGAACCCTGTTCTCAGATCAGCTGGGAACAACATTTCCACCAAGCCAAACACAAGACCTCGAAGATGTGCCGCCGATCACGAACAATGAGTTGCTGAAAGCCTACCAGAAAATTGGGGACACCAAGGCTTCAAGCCCCGATGGAATAACGAACGTGGCCCTCAAGACTGCCATCAAGATGAGACCAGATATTTTTAAAAATGTCTATGATGCCTGCTTGGAAGAGGGAAAGTTTCCCGACTGTTGGAAGCAACAACACCTGGTTCTGCTGTCTAAAGGAGACAAACCACCGAACGAGCCTATCATTTTCACTACTATCATTTGCAGTCGCTTAGAGGTATTCAGCAAGAGCGACCAGGGCCTATCAGAAAAACAGTTCGGTTTTCGTAAATCCAGATCCACGATAGACGCTGTGGATATGGTCGTCAATATCGTAAGAGAGGCAATAACAGGTCGAAGCTGGCCGAGAGGTGCCAAGAAGTATTGCGCCATCGTAACCCTAGATGTGAGGAATGCCTTCATCTCTGCTAGATGAAGTTGTATCCTAGATGCCTTGCGGAAGATTGGAGTTCCAGACCACGTGATGAGAATTATTGCCAGCTACTTCTCGAGACGTGTCCTGACTTATGGCTCAGAATCAAGAATGAGGTCGTACGATGTCACAGGTGATGTTCCACACGAATCAGTTCTCGGTCCATTGTTGTGGAATATCATGTACGACGCAGTGCGTAGATTTCAAATGCCAGATGGCGCTACGGCTATTGGATTGCAGTCGACGTTGCAGTGGTCGTCATCGGAAAGCTTCTAGACCAGGTCACGTGTACCGCGAATGAAGCTATTGCCAGCATCCGGCAGTGGCTTTCGTCAGTTGGTCTACAGCTAGCAGACCACAAAACTAAAGCTGTCCTTGTGACCGGAAAAAAAAGGCGAGAAACCATCACACTTGCTGCCGGAGACTGCGACATAACATCGCAACGCTCATTGAGATATCTGGGAGATATCTGGGAGAACCTGCTACGATTCGACGAACACCTCCGAATCGTCAGCCAAAGAGCATCGCGCGTCACAAAAGCACTGTCGAGCATCATGCCCAACACGGGAGGACCCCGGCAGAGCCGTAGACGTCTTGTCTCTATGGTCACCAGCTTCGTCTTGCTGTATGCACCACCTGTATGGGCATCTGTGGGACGGCTGTAAACACCATCTCATATGCCCGCATGATGACGAGGGTCTACCGGAGAGCGGCATTGCGGGTCATCTGTGCCTATCGCACAGTGTCTCGCAAGGCCGCGATTGTGTTGGCCGACATGACGCCAATAGACCTACTGCCGAATGAACGAGACCGGATCTACCGCCGTGCACGAAATTCCCCTGGAGATGCGAGAACGCCTATGGTGCAAGACGAGACGAGAAAAACTGCGGAGATGTGGCAACGCAGATGAGATTTATCCACGGATGGAAGGTGGACCCATCGCCTTATCCCTAACATCGCCACATGGAGCATGAGAAAACACGGAGAGGTGGATTTCTTCCTCGCGCAACTCCTGACAGGTCACGGCTGCTTCAAGTCGTACCTGCATAGATTTGGGCTACTAACTTCGCCATTTTACCCAACCTTTGATTAAGTCGAAGAGACACCAGAGCACGTCTTCTTCGAGTGCTCTCACTTTGCCATGGAGACAGAAGCGCTGAAAGACGTCCACACCTGAAAACCTGGTCAGCCTACTACACGAAAACAACTGGAGGGTAGTAGTCGACATGACGTTAGAGGTGATCAAGAAACTAAAACCGGAAGAGAGACCGAGGAGACAACCACCTCAGCGACAATAGAGTGAGCGTATAGCCAGTCCACCGCGGGTGAAGTAATGCCTGGCAAAGGTTAGGTTTTTAGTGGGTAGGGGTCTTAGGACCGAGTCCCACAGGCCCTTGGAAGTAGTCATTAGAGACATGCCACCGTGGGGTGCGTTAAGTGCATTTTGCTACCCTTGTGATAAAAAAAATGTGGATATATATATATATATATATATATCTATGGTATTACATACCAGGTACGTGAATACATTCGTATTCAGTAATGAAGTACGGATAGTGAAATATGGGGGGGGGGGGGGGGATCGAGGATCCGAATCAAAAGCAATAGTGAAATCAAAATATCCTTGAAAATAATGAAAAGACTTGAGACCCATGTATTGTGTAATATCAATAGTTGAAAAATCGGTAAAAAGATTGCGAAATCTCGTTAATGTAAGACAATGATTTAATCATATGAAAAATAAATTCTCTATAACATTGTAAAGAAAAGACGGTAAAAGTTGTACAGTTAAGCTATAAACATTTTTGATGACATTAGTTAATCGAGTGAAATGAAAAGATCATATTTATGCAAAAAGGAATTAATATTGTACTGTTATAAAAGTTGTGTGTCGTAAAATAGAATTGAATATATCTAAACCGTGTTTGAAACATATCAAAACGGTAAAAAGAGGTGTTTTCAAACTAATCAATACCCTTTTAATTTGAGTAATTCTATTGGTTAATTTGAATTTGACTCCCTAAAAGTAACCATTTTCTACGTAATATCTATATATTTATCATACTTACATACAAACTATATATATATATCATCCTATTCTATAATAGGATGATATGTCATGATTAAATAGTTCGTGCTCCGAAGAAATAGTCATGGAAGATTTTATATACTGTTCGGTGTTCTCCTTGTCGTTTTATGATAATTCTGACTTTATGGTCAGAAAGTCTTAAGTCAGAAATTATCTCACAACTTTTGAATACTTTTAATGTAGTGCATCTTAAAAAAGTAATCTCAAGGGGCACTGATCGTCGTTCGAATGAGTTGAAAAACTGTGCGTTAACTGTTTTGAAAGTGAAAGGTGAGCTTTACGCAATTTTCTTGTCGGAGTTTTCGATTTGTTATCTAAATGAAATTGGATGTAAAAAATATGCAATCGAACCTTCTATGATCATAAATGTTGAGTAATTGTATTACATGATCTTGACTTTTGAAATAAACGATGAAAGTTTTCGATATTGAAATTACCGATTTTAAATTTAGTGTGCATATAATTTTAATAATTTTAAACGTAAAAATAACTCATTGGTCAAAAAATGATCCAAAGTTGATCAATTTTTGTCCGATTTTTCTGATTTTTCTTGATCAATTCTTCATGATCAAATTTTGATCGATTTTCCATCATAAATCGATCAATTTTTTTTACCCGGGAATAGATCGTCATAAAGTGTGCGTAAAAAAGAGTATTTAATAAATTTTGTTTGTTTGTAGAAAATGTACTGCCTGTTTTGTCACGTAAAGCAGAGTATACCGTCGAGGAAATTTTAGCCAAGCGTTTACGCTGTGAAGAAATTAAGAAAAAGGAAAATGCGGAATGTCAAAGAAGATATTGTACGTTGAAATGATATTAAACTGATAATAATAATATCTTATGAGAAATTGATTAACAGTAAAATGCTCTGAAATGTAGGACAGCTAATGATAATTAAAGAATTACAAACATTGATGCGATTGTGCAGCAATTAAAAAGTGAACAGGAGAAAAACAAGGGCAATATTGTATTTGAAAATGAGTTTATAAAATTAACAAACATTCAATTATTTATTATTTAAAATCAAGCTTAATCATTTTTTAGAACCTGAAGGAGTAACTCAGCAAGTGGATGAGAAAACACATAACGAAAAAAAATTCATCGTGAGTATTATAGATTGAAAAAAATTTAGGAATTTGAAACGAAAATATTTTACAAATTTTTTTTCAGTTCCAGTTGAGAAAGTTGAAAATGGGAATACAATTAGAATGTACAAGAAGAACAATTAGATAAAAAGGAAACAAAATCTCGTAATTATTACAAATTGAAAAAGTAATAAATTTTTTTCTAACAATAAGAAAAACAATTTTTTTTTCTGTTTCAGGATCGTCAAAGAATAAACCCAAGAAAAGAAATCTACCAACAATTAGTAAGTATTAAAATTTTTCTGAAATATTTTATTAAATAAAATTTTACATCTATTTGAATCTTTTATTTCAGTTCTGAAAATGTTCATTTTCCGAAAAACCCAAGAAGATAAAAAAGGAAATTTTAGGTGTACGTTTTTATTTTTTTGTATTGTATTTTGAAAGATAGAAATTACGATAAATAAATTTTTAATGTTTTTTTTCGAGACAATGGATATGTGTATACTTCTTCAACAAAACCAAGTACGCCATACAATACAAGACCGAATGTGGTGAACGAATTGGAAGAACTTGGAGACGTCAGGTGTAAGTCGAAGGAATTTTTCTTTGAAAAATAGTTTGAGTGTAAACTAATGAAATATTTTGCAGGGTCAAATGAAAATGTGAATGAACCCGTAATACCTACAAGTCTAGAATTATTTAATGACCCAATTTTATTGAATATTTGAATATATTTAATTGAATTAAATAAATAATTTTTTTTTCAAATTTTTGTTTAATAATTTATTTTCTTTTTTGCAGATCTAGATCTACTTGACATAAATGAAATTGTGAAAAATAGATACAACGATATCCTGTAGGACAGATTATAAGAACGTACGGTGGAATTTTATTTGTGAGAATGAATTTTTTATAAATAGATATATAAAAAATGTTAATTTAGATTAAATTTCAGTGGCTGGTATTCAAGTTGATAGAGTTCGACGCCATCCTGCAAATGCGCAACTGTTAGCACTACAGGATTACAGTACCATTCTTCAATCTTTGGAAAATTGTGATTCGTTCCAAGTCAACAATTTTATGCAACGTGAATACAGAAAATTTTACTCTGTTGGATTGGAAACTGAAATAAAAGTAGGAAACTCATCAGAGAATGCAAACTGTCTCGATTGACTTGAAAAAGTCATTAAAGAAATCCACGCAATATTTATATCACATTGCGACTCTAACGACCTTATAGGTATGGAAATTCCTACGCCTACGTTACCTCATTCGTTGAGACCTCTGACGTACGCAAATGTTCGAAAGCAATCAATTTTGACTATAAGAGAAGATAATTTGTGCCTTTCGCGATCAATAGTAATAACAATAGTAAATGCCAAGATTTCCAACACCAGGAATGAACGGTATAGTGGAATAAAATTCGAAATGCAAACAGTACTTTACAAACGAAACGCGTAAGACAATTGATTATTAACGCCGGTGTATCGATTCCTGAAGATGAGATTGTAAGGATACCTTCCTATAAACGAAGATAAAATTTTTTATTTCGTAGTGCAATTTACGGGATGCCGTTGTATCTTCCAAGATCACTAATGTTGTAATAGCATTTATCATAAAGAAGCCATACGGTACCGTAAAAGAAGTTTGCAAAGTGAAAGGTATAACTTTGAACTATTCGACAAAAATTTCGATATATTTAAAGTAATAGGACAAAGTAATGAAATTATTTGCCATATCCGAAAGAGACGAGCCCGTAAAGCTAAAGTTTGATGCGATACATAGAACAAACCTTCACGAAGTTATCACGCAAGCCGTATCAAAGACATTGAACTTGTAATTGATAAACGTCACCCCCGCCGAGAACACGACACTCTACCATATGGATACAAACATGAATAAAAACTCTGAAAAAAAACTCTTGTTCTTTCTTCTTTGAGTATGTTGAGTGTTTTAATCATTCGATTCAACTTATGATTAACCTTCATCATGTTAAGACACCTGAGAACAAAACTTACGTCGAGCGCGGAGAAAAATAATGAAGATGACGAGGAGGTGTAGGTGGAAAAAAATTCTGTTAACGAGAGCGGCGATAGCGTCACTCTGGATATTGTTGAAAAATTATTAACGATGAAATTTTCAAGAATCGATCACTGTAAAATATTTGGAGGAGTTGTTCTAGTCACAAATCGAGTCGTTGAAAACTGAAATAATTAACGAATATAATTCATTGCCTATTTCAAAAGGTTCTTTCGTACTTGAACAAAAAGTTTAATAGAGAAATCAGCCTATCAGTACGAGCAATAAAGAGCTAATGCAAAAAAAGCATTAGCTCATTATTGCTCGTGCAAAAAAGCTCAAATTCGCGAACATAAGTTACCCAGCGCAGGACATAAGCTAACCCCCGTGCCGCCCTCGTCGTCGCCACCCGCATTCCTTTGCTCGCGGAAGTTTGCTAAATTGCACGGGTGTGTGCGTAATGGTAGGATGCACACAAACTTGCCAGTCTTTCACATGTAACGGAAAAATTTTTTAATACAAAATCTCATGACCATGTCGGTGAACACTGGGTCACCATATGCGTCAATAGAAATGCACAAGCTACCTACTTTGACAGTTACGGAGGACCAGCGAGAATCGCAAATCACCTCAGATCCATCAGAAAGAATTCAACCTTCTTTGACTACAATAGAAAAAATTACAAAGCTATAATTCTACAGTTTGTGGGGAATTTTGTATTTTTTTTGCATAATCTCAGCATTGATATGGATTTACATCGGACTGATAAAGATAGTGCTACGGGAAGAAGTTTTCACCGATTTTAGAAAAATTTTTTTCATGATAAACTCTCTGAAAGCAAACTACGTTCACACCAATATAAGTGGGTAAATATTATTAATTACATAAAATCATCTATTATTGATCCATAATGAACCCCTTCCTCATCATCCAAGAAAAGTATTTTCTGAGTGTCTTCTCGAAATGACATGACGTATACTTCCTTAAAGGCAAAACTTCACCCAAAAACTTTTAATGTATTTTCTTACAATTTCGGTTACTTTCAAATGTTTGAATGTATGCATCAAAGGATATTTTGAAACTCAAAATAGTTTTCAAGTTTTATTAGTCAATAGATACACCTCGAAATTGTACTTTATTTTCAAATCAAAGTTTTTTAACTATATTTTTTCAGCTGGCCCTATTGATTCCTCAGTATCTAATTATCTAAATTACTTTGACTAAAATTTTTCTTGTATATAAATGTTGTGTCTACTATGTGACGTGGGATTTATATGATATGTCGATCATAGCAAATTTAGTACACGTTTTATAACCTTTTTTTCATTAAAAAAATTGTACTTTTTGAATCAGAACGCTGTAATTCAGATAAAGAAATAATTGAAAATAAATCCTACGTCACACTGTAGTTGTGTATAGAATTAACTAAATCGCACGTTGGACCTTTTTTCAAATGCATCTATTGGTCCCAGTGCATGGGTCTACCTAACGATTAGAGAAACAAGCAATAGCAACAATTTAATTCAAATTAATCCTGGAACAAAATTATAAATCGTCACATCAAAGCTTCTCAAGGTGAGGTCTTCACTCAAAACAAGATTCGGTGACTCTACCATTTCAAGTAAATTTCTTCATTTCCATTGGATCATCGTTAAATTTGGACATAATGTTCTTGAATATATTCATTTTCAAATTATGCAACAAAATACATGTTTTAAAATCCGACACGTAGACATGAACCCTTCAGCATTTCGCAAAATTCAGGTTTTTTCACAATTAGAGGATGATAACCAGCTATTTCTCAAACTGTATCTTATTGTAATATTCCACGGCAGAAACCAGATCATATCGCGTTATGTTCCAAAGAATAACAAAAGCATGTAAAAATTTATCTATGCAACATATATATGCGACATACATTCGACATATATGTGACATTAATGTGACATATATGCGACATATACAGGGTTTTATGTCCCAAAACGGTCAAATATCGTGGAAAATTCATTAAAATCAAGGAAAAAAAACACGTAATTAATTTTTTTTCAAAATTTATTCTACGATACCAAACTTGACCTCCCGACCCCACCCCCTGGGGGGCAATTTCAAAAAGTTGGATAGAGACCCCTGTTTATTATTGCAGATTTTAATTCCTTGAATCAAAACAAGTAACTTTCTTTGAAAGCATTTTTCAAAATCATAGAAAATGTCGTTGCAATCACCGTTCAGATAGTGTGCAGTATCTCATAAAACGTTTATTAAATTTGTAAAACAGAAAAACACGTGAGAAATGTTTTTCTTGCTTTGAATTTTGCGACTATGCAATAAAAACTAACGATAAATGAGCAAACCTTATGAGTACAATGTCTCGAACTCGACAAAAAAATTTCCAGAAAAAAATTTTTGTTTTTCATTCGATTGCAGCGCCACCTGAATCAAAAAAAATTTAAGTTTCAATACGAAGGTGAGAAGGTTTAGATTCTGAATTCAGATTTTTTTTCGGTGAAATATACCAAAGTTATGATCGTTCTTAAATTATAAAAAAATTGACCCAAATAAAGTTTCTTTTGGACCAGTGCATATTGATACATATGCAGGGTGTCCCATTTTAATTCAGCAGCTCGAATAACTTGCAATATGAGCGTTGGCGAAAAAATGTCAAGAATAAGAGTTTCTTAGTTTGATGAGGTCTGTTTAAAAGGACTATGAGTTGTTTAGAAAATTTAGACTCTTTTAGAATTATTACAGGTGCCGGATTAAAATAGGACATCCTGTATGTAACATAAATGTTCAAAAATATTTGAAATATATGTGACTTAAACCATATATGAGAGATAAATGTTGATTTTTACCTTTAGGAGGTCTTGGCTCCCAGCTGTAGAATATCATGTATAACGCGGTACTGAGGTTGCCAGTCTCCTGTAACCTGTCACTTTGTCTACAATATGACGGCTGCAAGCCGTTTCAGAGCACACCTATGTAGTATAACTCGAAAGCGCCACTAGAAGTGCTGCGTTCCATCAATATGTCCGAAGTAGACAATTTTCTTTAATAATTTTTCTATTAAAATGACATTCAAATATTAAAACAATCACATGATACTTTTCTTTATTTGATTAAGCAAAATAAGATTACTCTAGTCTATTACGTAAACGTTTTGCTTTCGTGCAATGGCAATACCTGTACGTTGGTCAGACGTTCATGATCATGGCTATTGATAACACGTGCTCATTGTCGGGTGTCACCGTGCTTGTTACTATGAAGAAACTTGTTAATAGGCTCATGAATTTTTTGATAGAAAGAGATTTTTGGTGAAAAGACCATGTGTTCGAATAATAACGATTATTTTCATTTAACGTAAAAGGAAACAAACTTGTAGCTGTAATTTTTTCAAACAACGTGGAACGAAAATTCAAACTGGACTGAAAACCATCACACTAAATTTTGGAACTAAGTATCGTACGAAAAAAGTGATGAACATTATAAAAACAAAAACAGATCCGGAGCAGAAACTGTACCAAAATTTCTCGGTGATGATTTCCCAAATATTTATAAGCATGTAAGCTGCAATAATAATAGATAATAATAACATCAGAGTGATAATAAAAATTATATTAGTTTTTTCAATTAAAAAAATTATTTTTATGGAAACGAAAAATTTATTTGCTCGTTTTTCGTTAGTTTTTATCGCATAATCGCAGAATTTAAAGTCTTCTGATCAATTTAGGAAAAAAAATTGAAAACGATGGATTTTGACGACGTTGCAAGGGCTTTTTTTTAAAAAATATTTTGCTACTTTTGCTAATAACTTTGATAAATTTCAACATAAATAAACTTTTCAATAGTGAAAATTACCGGGCTGATTACCGGGCGAAGTAATGCTTTCCGGCAGTTCCGTGCGGGGGAGAAATGGAGTACCCAATGGTTAGTTTTTTAGAGGGTAGGGTCTTGGGACGAATACCACAAGCCCTCGGAGATAGTCATTAGAGACATGCCAAGAGAGCATTGAGTGAATTTTCCTACTCTTGTGATGAAAAAAATATATTCAGCGTGAAGCTTATCCCAAACGTTCCGCAAGCTGAGAATACTATTATCTTTTTAATTTTTATTCTGAACTCAAATTTATACGTTCAACTGCTCGGAGGGAATCTCGAATCCTAGAGGAGATGGTAGTACTCCTCTGGCAAAAGGGAGCCTTGCCAATTGAGTGTGATTTGGGCACGCTCGGTCGTGTGTGAGGAAGGCACACACGACCTCGAATTGATCTTCGCATTGCCTATCACTATTGCCCGTAAGAGAACGGTTTGACCGATAGGCCAGATGATCAATATCCAACCACCTCGAGCAGGGAAACGGAGATGTTAGAATGTGTAAGCAAGGGCCGACGGTTTAGACGGTATCTGTCTAACGCTCTAAGTTACGCTTCTAGTTAAGACAACTTGACGGTCTACGGTCGGATTGATCGGATTCCTGCTTACGCGGACTGCATTTTCCTTAGTACACTACTGCTAACAATGAGAAGGTCTCATTGTTGCGAGTAAGGTTAGTTGTTCGACGTAATGAGCGTTCGTCTTGCAGCCTGCCCCTTGCGACGATGAATATGGCCATCGAACGTGAC
>JAPYZS010002085.1:0-15533 GCA_030522925.1 Trissolcus japonicus
GACACACTTGTTGTGAAGGCGAAAGAAGGGAAATCCTGCGCGGACATATTGAAGTCACTGAGGAGTGACCCAGACATGGAAGAGTTCGGGAAAAGTGTCAAGAAGATACGGAAAACCGACACTGGTGGTTTAATGCTGGTCCTGGACAGGAAAGACCAGGACAAGACAGGAGAGCTACTATCAGCGATTGTGACCAAGCTGAAAGACCAAGCTGAGGTCACTAGCCGGGTGGACACGAAGGCCATCGGATTAAGAGACCTGGATGAACTCACAACAGCTGAAGAGATCTGCCAGGCTCTCCGCTCTCAGATAGAGGAAGCAAAAAAGATTGAGACAAGCATGGTGAAGTCACTCCGACAAGCCTACGGAGGTACTCAGACAGCAGTTCTGGTGCTGCCAATTAAACTGGTAAGAACAATCCTGATTCAAGGCAGACTCAGAGTGGGCTGGGTTATATGCAGAGCCAGAGAGAAGGACACGGTCATGAGATGCTATCGATGCCTCGGGTTTGGCCACCTTGCTAGGATGTGCAAGGGTCCAGACCGTTCAAAGATGTGCTTCAAGTGCGGAGACACCTTACATCATGCTAGAGACTGCAAGACAAACGACACCAAATGCCTGCTGTTTGAAAATAATAGAAAGCGTAGCTGCCATCGCACTGGCAGCTACGCTTGTCCTGTGTACCAGCAGGCGGTCCGTGATGCAAACAATCGAAAGAAATGAGGTTCCTTTAACTGAACCTGAACCACTGTCAGGCAGCCCAAGATCTCCTCCAATGGAAACAGTGATGTCATTGACCTGACATTCGCAAGTGATAACCTGGTGACACGCGTTGTATCTTGAGAAGCCGGAGACCATAATACACACAGCGATCACCAGGCGATTATCTTCGAAATGTCAACCCACGGAGAACGAACAACTTCAGCAACTGGGACAAGATACTCGTGGAACCCGCGCTCATTTGACCGAGCAGCGTTTTTCGAAATGATGGAAGAGAACATCGAACTGGAGGGTTCATCATCAGACTCCAAGGTCGCTCAGTTGATGAGACATGACGCCTATTGATCTGATGGCGGATGAACGGGAGAGGACTTATCGCTGTATGCGAAATCCCTTAATGGCGACAAAGACTATAATGGTACAGGACGAGAAGACGAAAACCATGGAGATGTGGCAAAGACGGTGGGACTCATCCATGAATGGCAGATGGACTCACCGCCTTATCCTAAACATAGCTTACTGGACGTCGCGAAAGCACGGCGAGGTGGACTTTAATCTATCCCAGCTCTTCACCGGACATGGCTGCTTCAGGTCATTCTTTGCAAGGTTCGGCCTTGACACGTTATCAATGTGCCCTGCTTGTGACAGCGAGGAGAAGTCAGAGGAGCACATTTTCTTCCAGTGCTCCCGCTTCACCGAGGAGAAGGCAGCGCTCGACCAGTTGCTGCAAGCGCATGTGACTCCAGAAAATCTCGTCAGTCTGATGATTTTGGACGAGAAAAACTGGATGGCGGTGGCTGACATGACCGCGCGAGTGATAAAGTTGCTCCAAAGTCAGGACAGAGAAAAACGAACACAAGTCAGACGAGAACGGCGCTAATGGCTGAGACAGACGAGCGGAGATAGCCAGCCCACCTTGGGCGAAGTAATGCGTGGCGGCAGTTCCGCGCGAGGGAGAAAAGGAGTACTCAAGGGTTAGGTTTTTAGTAGGTAGGGGTCTTAGGACCAAGTCTCACACGCCCTCGGAGGTAGTCATTAGAGACATGCCACCGAGGGGGGCGTTAAGTGCATTTTCCTACCCTTGTGATAAAAAATAATTTATTGATACTGTATTTATTTCGTTATGAAAAAAAAATTTTCATATATATATTGTTATCTTGTGAAATTGTTTTCTTCAGTTTTATTTTCACTAAACTCTGTTGAATGTTCAAACACAACCAGAGCAACCTCGTTATTGTATCACATTCGTTAATGTGATACATTAGAACTATCTGACTTCAATTCAAAGATATCAATACTCACTCCATTGTGAGAAAACTTGCTTGAGCGACACCTGTCGACCTGTAATTTATAATGATGAATTTATCAAAAAAATTTCATTGAGATTCGATCTCACGGTACAACATTAGAAACGCTCCGGTTCTAGTCACTAGACTACTAAAGCTTTTTACAGAGGACTATTCTGTTCCTAGTCATAATCATGACTTTTAGAAGATAGAAAAAAATTTTTTATTGTATCATACTGCTAATTCTATTTTTTCAAATTAACAGCATAATAATAAATCTCTCGCGTTCTACTGTGTTGTTTAATTAAGCCCTGATGGCTGTCGTGAGATTTTGATTATAAAAATGGGAATAAAATTCGTTGAACTCTACTTCCGTCCAGTTACATGGATTTGGAAAAGGTTTTGAAACATTCGTAAAATCATTAATTACACGGCTGTCCTCTAATTTTATTATAGTGATCTTAGTGCTACAATCTACATTAACTAACTTTTTGACCTTGAACTCCTTGAATTTGTTTAGAGAAGTTCAGGTTTATCTATTTTTGTCAACTTAGCGCGCAATTGTTTTGAAATATTCTTAATCCTATTATTTACGGCTGCTACCGGTTGTTCAGATGGTACGGCCACCGTAGTAACAGGAGGAGTATATGCTTTAGCTTCATTATAATCGAAATGCGCGTATGGTGAACGGGGTTCTCGATATTCCGGACTATCTATTGTTTAGTCGCATGAGATAAGATCACAGGTGGAATACTTGTAAATTCCTTCACCGTCAGAGTAAAATACTTAAAAAGGGGAAAGAGAAAAAGAGAATTGGATAAAATGTTTATAAGAGTGTTACAATTATTCTCATTGACTGTTTCACCAAATACCAGCATGTGCCAAACAATAAGAATCGTCCCAACACTACCAGTTTCAATTACCAGTTAATAAAGAATGTGTACAATATTACTCGAATATTTGTTTCACTTAGTCACAGTCAATTACCAAACATTTCTTTCCAAGTATCAACTGTACCCGCAAACGAATAACGAAGCAATATCGTTTGTTAATTCTGAAGACAAATCTTTTGAATTCTGTCTTGTGACTTTGTTTGGTCAATTATCTTAGATTTCGGTGATGACTGGGTCTTATAGAGTTGGGGCACTGGACTCACAGAACTTAGGAAATTGGTCTTTCGACACTCAATAATTTAAAGTACGTTGAGAGATCTGATTCAATCGGTCGAACTCTGACTTGCTGTGGAACAATTTGGGGACCACAGATTCAAGTCTCTTGCAGAAGAACACTTTGGGGACTTCTGATTTAAGAGCGAGTCTACCGATGAGGATCGATCGGAAGGAAAGACTGATTTGTTTAGGCCAGGAACACTCTATGTATCTAAATTTTCTAACATGGAGAACATAGAATTTGAAAAAGTAGGTGGTTTCTAAGAAAATTGTCAAGGGCTATTTTTCATTTTTCAAATTCATGAATTCTTCCAAAATTATAAATTATCATCTAAATTACAAGTGCCTTTTTCGTTCAGTGAGGAAGAGTCATAAAATGTGAATGTAACTTGTATTGATACGTTCGACTTGTTATACATAAAAACGGTGTTTTGACATCTTAGTTTGAGTTTTAACTACTTGGCATTAGTTGCCGTAGTGTACTAATTTGTCATGCTTTCAAATTCCAGGAGTCGATTGGTGACATCTCAGTTTTCATTGAGATAAATGACTTATTTTTTAGTTAAACGAAAATTGTTTAATATTGCATTACTTTCTAGCAGATTTATTGTGTTACTGAATACACAATACGAAAAAAAAAATGTTTGTTACCGTCATTGTATTTCTAGAGGCCGTATCGTACATTTTAGATATTCCTTCTTGGTATATGAAAAAAGATTTAATATAATTATTTTAAATTATAATGTTCAGCATTACGTTTTGTCTTACTTTAGTTCCCTTATCTCAATTTTTCTTTTGCGCGTTAATTATCTATTACAAACTTTGTTCTCGACTAATTCAAGAGAAAAGTTTTTAACTAGAATTACAATTAAGTTACAAACAAAAGTGAGTGGTAAAAATTAGATTGGTGAATAGCCCACTAAGTGACATTGATTATGAAACTATAAATTCAAATAATCAGCGACCTATAAAATGGGCACTAGGCTCGACAGAACGAGCCAGATCAAATTGAGGTTCAAACTTCAACGGCCGCTCAGTTGAAGACTTCTCGTCGCTTTGGTCGTGGCAATAAAATTCGGACAAATTACTTAAGTTGAACGCGGACAGACAAATAAGATACAAAAAAAAAATAAAAAAATGTACAATAGCTCTTAGGAGCAATACTATTTATTTCCAGACGGTCTCTATAAATACAAATGAAAAATTAATTGGTTTAGAAGGGGCCTTACTATGATCATTGAGGAATTATATCATGAAAATCTGATTTTTATAAAGGAACCTTACCTAAGAATCAACAGAACTTTCCAACACGATAATGGACTCTGCTGAGGCTGGCTCGTGCATCAAAAAATGTTCTAAAGTGACCATAGTCATCTCCAACAAGTGTCACTCCCAATCCTTGGCATTCTTTGCAAAGTATATATCTTTCATATGCTCTCGGGCGTGGAACTAGATGAAATCCTAGTGCCATGCATTCTTCACATTTCAAGTAATCAAGTATGTCGATTCCATAATTATTTACATCATCTCGTAATCCAGCAATTTTCCGTCTCCAAGTTAAATATTCAAGTTTTCGTAACAAGAGCTCGTTTTTTCCACTCAAATTGAGATTTATTTTCATCAAATTTCCAATCTTTTTCTAAAATATCTAAGTCTTCTGGTTGCAAAGTATTATCTGGAGAGACTACTTTAACAGGTGTCCCAGGTCGAGGGACTGTTACTTCATAACAATACTCAGGAAATGGATCCCGATTTGGTCGTTCTGAGACCAATACTTCATTCATTCTATGTGCAATGCTATTCCAAGCTTCTTGCATCTTCCTTCTCCATTCTTCAATGGATGGTGCTCCATCGTTGCTTGCCATTCTTTCTTTTTCCTTCTCTGAATGTCTTAATCTATCAGCTGGTACTAATTTTGTCTTATTTCCTATTTGAATTATTACATTTTTATTATAAGGTACCTCAATAATTTCATGGGGACCTGTATATTGATCTCAAAATTTTCCATTTTTAAATCCCTTTTTCAAGAATTAATTACACGGCTGTCCTCTAATTTTATTATAGTGATCTTAGTGCTACAATCTACATTAACTAACTTTTTGACCTTGAACTCCTTGAATTTGTTTAGTTAATTCTTCGATCATATAATTGTTCGCTCTTTTCTTTTGCTTCAATCAAGTTTTGTCTTGCTATGTTTTGGATGTTATGTAGTTTTGCCATTTATTTGACTAAATAGTCGTCATAAGTTTCTAATTGTTCAGCAGGAGGAAGAGGTATACTAGAGGGTACATTGGCCACTTTTTCATAGACCAACTCATAAGGGGTTCGCTTAGTCGCTTCATGAACTGATGTGTTGTAGCTAAACATTGCCAAATCCAATCCATCTATCCCATTCATTATCTTTGTTGATAAATGATTTTATATATTCGCTTAAAACATGCTGTTATCTTTCTAAACTGCCATTACTAGCGGGGTGAAATGCAGAGGTTTTTAATTATTTAATTTTCATTAACCTTGCAAATTCATTCATTAATTTACTTATAAAATTTCTTCCTTGATCAGAGAGAGTAATTTTTGGTGCTCCATACACACATATAACTCTTTTCATAAAGGTTTCTGCACACGTAGATGCTTTTGCATGGGAAATTGGAACTCATTTACAATATTTAGTAGGTAGGCACTGACAGGTTAAGATGTATAGATTATTGTCTCGGGTAACTGGGTAAGGTCCGCACAGATCCATTGCGCACTTTTCAAAAGCTGGGCCAAGTGTGTTTTTTATGGCCATTGGTTGTCGGGTACTAACCCTTGTTAATTTCTTGATCTTTCTATTTCTTCTTTCATTCCATCCCAATAATTTCGAGTACGAATTCTGTTATAAGTTTTATGGTTGGCTTTGTGTCCGCCTATTGCACTTGAATGAGCTTCATTGATAATATCAAACCTGATTGAAATAGGAGGACAAGAGACAAGTCCGACATATAGATTTTGCATTCAACTCTCCTGAATAATAACTCTAATTCAAACATAATTTTCCTCCAATTGAATCCATTTATTTCATTAATTTTTGGAATACTAATTGTCTGAATCTTATGTTTCTGGATAAGAGATTTTAATTTTGTAAGTGCATTTCTTAATGTATTCGGTCTTTCTCCTGTTCCGATTTCTGCTGAATTAATGTTGATACATACTATTAAATGATATCTGGTATCCTTTTTTATCATTTTGACTTCTCCATTAATCAATTTTCCAAATTTTCCGATCTCTTTATGTCTTTTGAATTCTGCAATTTGTTTATCAAGTGATTTTCCATTTTCGTCCAGGAAGAATACAATATTATCCTTCCTTCAATATAACGAGTCTCGAGTTTCAGTTAATCCTGTACCGTGTATAGGTTTTTTAATTAATTCATTTTCTGTTTTATAGTCTTCATCTGTTTCATTTTCCTTGTCAGTATCTGTGGACTGATATTCTTTAGATTGAATATTGTTAAATTATTCTGAGTTTTCAATTTGTTCCTCAAATTCTAAATAATTGGATTTAGTTCGTTTGATTGTAAGTGGTGGCACATATTCTTCATCATTATTATTGCTACTTTCCTCATTAAAACATTGTCCAGAAGTATTTTCGTCATTTTCGTTGATAGAATAGTTATTTTGATTTTGAAGTTCATTTTTGATTGAATTTTCATATGGCTAATAAGTTTGTGTTTCTAGTCCAATGTTTGCTGAAGTGGCTGGTAGATTATTAATGTCGTCTTCTGAACTGAAGTTATGTGCTTGAAGGAAAGTTTCAGTTTTTTTTTTGACAGGTCCAGAAGCTTTTCTACTTTCTTTTTTCTGTTTCTTTTGTTTCAGGGTTTCTTGTAGTATTTAGATTTTTCAGTGGGATTTATTGTTATCCTTTCTCTAAGTTGTACTGGTTGTACCTTGGCTTGTTCTTATTTCATCTCGATCCAACGGGTTTCGTGATAAGGCATCAGCATTTTTATTCCTTTTGCCTTCTCTGTAAACGATATCAAAATCATATTCTTCAAGTTTCAATCGCCAACTAGTGAGCCTGGAGGTGTGATCCTTTGCAGTTCTCATCCAAACAAGTGGTTTGTGATCTGCAACTATTTGGAATTTTCGTCCAAATGGATATGGTCTAAATTGATGTACTGCGTATAATATTGCTAGTGCTTCTTTCTCGTAGGTTGAATAATTTCTTTCTTCTTTTTTAAGGGATCGTGAAGCATGAGCGACTGGATGATCATAAACAATTCTTCCTTGGCTTAATATTACACATATGGTGAGGTTAGATGCATCTGTAGTTAACACGAATGGGTGTTCAATGTCAGGATATTTTAGTACTGGAGCTTCAGTTAATTTTTGTTCAAGAGTATTAAAAGCTTCTTCTTGAGCATTATTCCAAATAAAAGCGGCATCTTTTTCAATAAGTTTGTTTAATGGTTTTACGATTTTTGCATATTGGTGGATAAAACTTCGATAATATCCAGCTAAACCAAAAAATTGCTGTACGTGTACAACTTTCTTAGGGCGAGGAAATTTCATACTAGCTTCTATCTTTTTGGGATCAGGTTGGATTCCATCTCCTAAAATAATGTGTCTTAGATAAAGCACTTCTCTTCGTAAAAATAGACATTTCTCAGGTTGTAATTTCAATTTAGCTTCTCTTAGCCTTTCCATTAGCTTTATATATTTCATTTCATATTCTTCTAGTGATTTACTATAGACCACGATATCGCCAATATACACAAACAGTAAGTTGACATAAACAGTATATTTCCTTGCAACCCTGACAATACAACATTCATCAATCGTTGAAAAGTAGCTGGAAAATTTTTTAGACCAAATGGCATTCTTTTGAATTCATAATGTCCGAATCTTGAATTAAATGCAGTTTTAAGTTTATGGGCTGGATACATTTCTATCTGATGAAATCCGCTGGCTTAATCAAAAATACTGAAATATTTCGCTCCTGCAAGTTGATCAAATATTTCCTTAATCAGTGGAAGAGGATATGAGTCGCCGATTGTTTTTTCATTTAGTTTTCTGAAATCAAGTATCTTCACCTGCCTTTTCAGGAACAATCCAAATTGCGGTGTTGTAAGGGCTTTTTGATGGTGACATTATTCCATTTTCTAAAAGTTCATTAACTTGCTTGTCAAGTTCTTCACTCAGCATAGGTGGGAGTCTATAATGTCGAACGTTAATTGGAGATTCATCTGTAGTAATTATGTCGTGTTGTAGTACATCTGTACAAGTTGATTTTTCTCCTGGTAAATGAAATCTATCAGCACTTTTAAGGATTAATTCTTCTGCTTCCTTTCTTTCTGCATTGCTTAAATGATCTAGATTTATCAATTCTAGTAATGTACTTAATTTTTTATCTTTCTGGACTAGATTGCAGATTGTTTTCTTAAATTCTTTTTTTTTTCTTCCTGCTACTATTTTTTTTCTGTTACTTCCTCTTTTTTGTTTAGAGTGAAGTTTATTATGATCTGAACAGGAAGGAGAATTATCAGTATCTTTTTTTGAATAAATTGATTCATTTTTTCGATTAGACTTGATATGCTTCATGAGATTAGAATGAATTTGATATAAATTAGAATTATTTACTTGATTTGGTTGTTTTATTGTTGATCCAATTTGATAAGGATTTTCATTTGCGATTTCTACCTCCTTTATTTCAAGGGGTGGTATTTCAATAGTAGCTTCAGTGTTGGTTGTATTCATTATAGTCATGCACGTAGTATCGTTATAGTTTGTTACTAAACATTTACCAGCAAAAATTCCTTCTCCAAAGTCACATTGTGGTATGTATCCTTCTTTTAAGGTTGTATTTAATAAATTTATGCTGACGACCTTCCTCATTCTAGGTGGAAGTTTAATTGTTTTATATTTTGATATGAACGGATATTTTCCGCCATTTAATATTAGGCAATTTTCGGCATAATTTATTTCTGCCCGATTTGCTTGAAAGAATTCTGAGCCTAGTAGACCATCTTGTTCAAGAATAAAATCATCGGGTACTACGTGAAATTCTGTAGGTAGCCCCATAAGATCAATATTAATTTTACCTAAAGTGAAAACTGATTGTTTTGTTATTCCACTTAAACAAAGGATTTCAAATCGATTTATGTTATTATGATTTTGGATATGTTCTAATTCAATCAAGTTTGGAGAAGCTCTCGTATCTAGCAATAGGGTCATTTTTCCGTTACTATTTGCTTGTATGATAGGGGCTGTGTTGAAGAGTTTAATAGGCTTTTCTATGATTATTGGCCCAAACGAGGCTCTGTGATTGGTTATTTAGTTCCTCCGCACTCCTGGGGAGGGTCAGGAAGTTTCCCTGACGTGTTGAATTGTTGTATGCTCTCTTTCGGCAATCAGTTATAACATGTCCAATCTTTTCAAAATAATTGCAATAAAGTGAATTGTTAGATGGATTAGAATTTCTAAAACAGTTTCTAGGTTCATGTCCAAATGGATTACAAGTACGACATTTTATGTTATCGTTCTGATTGTTCTGATTGTAATTGTTATTTGAGAATTGTTGTGTTCGAGATCGACAATCTTTTGCAGAATGTCCAATGCGGTTAAATAGTTGACATTTGTTACTTGCCTGACTTCGACATTGTGCTGCAGTGTGACCCATGCGGTCACACAATTGACATTTATTTTCTTGTGACCCAGTTAAAGCATAGCAATCCTTTATTGTATGGCCTACCTTATTACAATGTTGGCAGGTAGGTTTTTGCACAGAATTTGTCGACACTATTTTGACTGATCTTTGGCTTCTACAAACATCTGTATAATTTGGTTTTTTGCACAGTTGGCAATTTTTAAGTTGACGGCAATCATCTGCGAGGTGACCTGACTTTTTGCAGATTTGAAAAATCTCTTATGTTGGTTCATTTTGTGAGTTAGTGCCTTGAGCAGTATTATTTCTATTCAAAAGGGGGCAAATTTTTGCAGTATGTGCTTTGTCGAGACAAATTACGCTTGTGTTGATATTTCTCTTTTCAATCCCATGAGAAAAGCCTCTAATAATTCTTTGTTTATTTCATTCAATTGTGCTTTATTAAGAGCGGCTTCAATTTCTGTCGCCTTTGCTTCTTTTATAGAATTACCAATGCTTTGAACTTTATTTAAAAACGTGACGACGCTTTCATCATCTGTTTGATAAGTGCTGCCTAAACGCCCTCTCCATACAGAGGCGGGTTCATATGGTGCGTACACTGGTTTCAATTTATTTAAAAATGCCTCAACAGTTGCGTAATCTTGTCCTCTTGATGTGTCTAAGGCGCTGCCTCTCAACCTACGTATTAGCAGGAAGGCTAGGCTACCTTTACCTTCTGGCGGTAACAAATGATAGATTTTTTTTGGACTTGCTTTTCTGATGATTTTTTAATTTCGAATTGAATGGTTCTGTTAACCATTACAATATTAGATATTGATGTACCGAAAATCCACAATGGATGCGCGATTCTCATACACAATATCCACAGAAAGTTAATGTTTGGGCTGGAATCTTGTGTAATCGTATTGTTGGACCATTTTTCATTGACGGCAATTCGAATTCCGAAAAGTATGTTGCTTTATTAAATAATGAAATAATACCTGCTCTACGTGAAATAGCTGGGCAGGTATTCGATGATGTATGGTTACAACAAGATGGGGCTCAAGTGCATTTTGCATTGCTTGTTCGAAATTTGCTTAACGAAACGTTTCCTGGAAGGTGGATAGGTCGACGTGGTACAATTGAATGGCCTCCGCGGTCACTAGACGTAACTTCACTTGATTTTTTTCTATTAAGGTTATTTGAAAAGCAAGGTCTACGGAACAAAAACCCGCAAACCTTGATGACCTGAAAGAGAGAATTCGTACTGTTTTGAATGAAATAACCCAACAGATGTTGGAAAATGCAACACAGAGTATTTATAACAGAGTTGCACACTGTCAAGAGCAAGAAGGCGCTCCATTTGAACATTTGCTTTCATAAGTTCTTGCGCATTTAGTGAGAGGCAAGGGGCCTCACCTAAAACAAGCACTCCAAAGGTGAGAGGCAAGGGGAGTCACCTAAAACAAGCACCCCAAGGGTGAGAGGCAAGGGGACTCAACTAAAACAAGCACTCCGAGGGTGAGAGGCAAGGGGACTCAACTTAAACAAGCACCCCGGTGGTAAGAAAAGTTAGTGGGAGAAATGTTGTAAATGGTGTCAATCAACCAACGTAAATGAAATTTTGAATATTTGAGGCCTCCACCCCCACCTCCAGGTGTCGGGGTAGGATGTCAAGTTTGATGTCTCTATTTGTATTTTCGGCTGAAGAATCTAATTCCGCGATTACAAATGCGGGTTTCATTTCAGCCTACTGAGTTGCCCCCACCCCCACCTCCGGGGGTGTAGGGTTGGGGTTACAGAAGGGTGTCAATCTATAGCTCGTCGAAAAATATTCAACACGTGCCTCTTGGTTTTTTTCGAAAATTTCGGAATTTATCGAGATATTGACTTGTTCTACTGAATTTAAGAGGAAATGTAATTTTTAAGATTACAACAACGATTTTTATGAATTGAGAAAAGTAGAAATAGAATCTGTGATAAAAAATGGGGGTTCCCATTTAAGATTCCAAAGTTGACCCCACCCCCAGGGGTAGGGGGTTGGGGGTTGATATTAGTGTCATTCAATAGCTTTTGAAAAAATATTTGATACGTGTTTTTTTGTTTTCCCGATTTGGGGTGGTCTTCTCGAGATAATTGACCGTTCTGGGACTTTTTATTCACCCTGTATATGTGACATATATGGCTGCATATATGTGACATATATGGCTGCATATATGTTTACATATATGTGATAAATATGGCTGCATATATGTTCACATTATGTGATATATATGGCTGCATAAATGTTTACATACATGTGACATATATAGCTGCATATATGTTTACATATATGTGACATATATGGCTGCATTTATGTTCATTTTTACCTATGAATTAATACTTTCCTATTTTTCTTTTCTTTTGGAATCTTGTAATCAAAATTATATCTGAAAAAGAACCAATTGAAACAAGTTTGTTTATTCAAGGTCAACTTTATACTGGATTTTGAAAGATAGTGAATCAGAAATTTTCGTCTGTGAAAAAAGAAAACGTGAGGAAGTGGAAGAGGAAAATCGGAAACTAAAACGTCTATTAACTGAACAGGAACTGGAAATCCAAAGACTTCGAGAAGAAAAGAAGAACTCCCGATCCGAGCGCTATTCTTCGCAAGATGTTGTCAGTAAATAACTAAATTATTTGTTCATGTTCCTTAATATAAAAAAAATGTAAAATTACTTTCGATTTCAAAATTAGCCTTGCTTATTAAAGTCTTTTATTTAAATTATTGAGCGTGCATCGTCATTTTTATTGCTGCAGTTCACTTCCGAATTGAATATTTGTCAGTTCGTCAAAATCTATCCTGATTCAATTTCTTTTCTTTGTATGATAGTCCAAAATAATTTCTTATAAATTGTTTTGTATTTTAATTCATTTTTTCGAAAATTACAGGAAGTCATCGGTTTTCCTTTAAACAAAAAGATGCTTGATGAAGATATTTACGTGACAAAGTCATTAAAAGTAGCTGTAATCACTATAGGCATAGCCTACCTGAAACCAGAGAAATTTTAGCAGTACAAGGGTTCTAAAGTAAAAAGCACTGCTAATGAAGATAAAAAAGCGCTTTCGATTCAACAAGTCATTGATATTATTAGTAAGTTTCTTGTAAAGTCAGGCAAGATAAAAATGATCGACTTAATTTAATTCATGAACGTTCTATAGTAACAAATAATACGCTCTCTCTCAGAATGTAATTAATTCATTTATCTTTTTTTCAAAATTTTCACCAAGTTTGATTATGTATGAATGCTGCTGAAGTATTTTTACCTCGAATGAACAATCTTGATGATCGATATTATTTTTTACAGATATCACGAGGCACTTGTTCAAGAACGAAAAGTTCCAGTTTCAGAAAACGATACCAAAATGTATGATAGACTACAATTTAGATCTTACTTCTGAAGATGAGACAAAAAACACACGAAAAATCACAACAATCCTTATTGTCCCCAAGAGAAGTTGACATACGATAATTTGAAAGATTTCTTGACTGTCGAAACTGTGAAAAAGTGGTTGTATGATAAAAATAGAAAATTGCGCTGGAGCTCAAAAGAAAGCGTGCAAGAAAGAGAAGCACTGAAAAGAAGAGAATACCGAAAGACAAAAGGACAAAAGGAAACGGTTTAAGCTGTATCGGTGATTCAAAAGCACTAAATTATTTTATATTGTCATTATCATCAATCAATTCATATCATAATATATTTAATTTCACTTTTTTCATTGGATTTTCTTTGTGAGAGCATAATCTGAATATTTGTTTATTTCGATTGAAAAATTATAATCTACTTAATTGTTGTAAAAGCTGCGCCCTAGAGTTTCTGTGAACTAGTCATTTTTCGCAGGCAAACGAACAAAAAAATAGATCTTTTTTACAGTAACTTTTTAGTTATTAAGCTGCGATATTGGGCTAGTCAATGTTATGTACTTTGCATGCGATGCAAGATGATTATCAAATTTTTAGAAACCGGAAAATAGATTTTCGGTCAATCAATTGGAAATTGATTATATCTTTCTGTTAACTTTTTTTAATAAATGAATGTCGAAGATTTCCTAAAAACAAAATTTTAGTGTGTATTTTCACTATTTTCCTGTTTCCGACCAAAATCTTATGATCATTCATAGAAATGGGGTAGAAATCATTGGAAAAATGTTTTGCAAAGATGCTATTTTCAAAAAAATTTGATTTGCTTGTATAATAAATTTAAAACTACAACATTTCATATCAATAAATATCTACGTCTTTTTCACAAGCACTTGGTTTTTAAATTCGATTAATTTTGAGTATGCCTGAAAAATTATGATTGAAGATTGAACTTGCAGAAAATGATTATAAAATGAAATTCGTTAATGAATCAATTTTCGAAAGAATAAATACCCCGAAAAACTGCAGAATAAATTTTGCAGATATTTGCACAAAATTGTCACTGGTAAAATATTTTCAGTGACAATTGCTGTTTCGAAAATTGATTTAGAAAATATAAGATTAGATCGGAAAATATTTGATGTCTGAAAAAATATTTGCTTTAAACAATTTTTCCATAATATTTAAACGTATTTACATCATTTTATCCAGTCTTTTTCTCATTTTAACAACGTCTTTTCATCGATAAAGTAGGACGCATTAAGGTCAACTCACAACTGCGCAATATAAACGTTATTATTTGAACAATTTTGATGACAAACGATTTGACTCATCTACTTTTTCATCGTTATTTAAATTTTGAAGTATGTACACATAAATATTCATACAGACTTCTTTATTTGTTCTTTTGTACTTATTAAATCAAAAACATCTTTCAAATTTTCTTGATCATTTTTTAACTTTTTATTTCATTAACGAAATTCTTGCACACATTTAGCTGCACTTTCAATTGAGTTTTCTCTTTCCTCTTGAATTCAAAAACACCTTTCATATTTTCTTTATCATTGTATAACTTTTCCTTTCTTTTGCGATATTTTTGCATACGTTGAGCAACACTCTTACATTGAACATATGACCTTTTTTTCTTCTTTGTATCTATATCCATATCAATTCCCTTAAAAACATCATCGATATTTCGAAATGAACGTAATAAAAAATATTAAATTGTAAATTTTATGTGAGAAATTTTATTAGATTTACATATATTATTTGGATAAATATACAGGGTGTCCCAAAAGTCCCGGAACGGTCGAATATGTTGAAAAATAAACGTCAAATCAGGGAAACAAAAAAACACGTGTTTAATATTTTTCGAAAATCTATTCAATGACACCAAATTCGACTCCTCACACCCTCTCCCTGTGGGTGGGGGTGGGGGCAACTTCAAATTTTTAAATGAGAACACCTATTTTTATTGCAGATTTGTCGGATTCCTTGGATCAAAATACATAACTTTTGTCTAAGACGTTTTTGCAAATTTTTGATGGAAATGCTTAAATTTTGAAAATTAAAATTTTTGCTAAAAAAGGGCTTAATGCCAATACAACCTGAAATTATCATGATTGCGATGTGAAAAAAAGCACGTATTCAATATTTTTCGAAACCCTACCCAACGACACAGAAAATCGACCTCCCACCCCCCACTCCCACAGTTTTGAAAAACGTTTAGAAAAAAATAATAATAATAATTTATTCAATGAACGGGAATACTCCCTTTTTACAATTCTATAATAGGCTTACATCAAAATCAAAATTGCCACATTTGCCCAATTA
>JAPYZS010002086.1:0-10381 GCA_030522925.1 Trissolcus japonicus
GAAGCCACGCGCCTGGAATCCTCGTTCATTCGACCGAGCGGCGTTTACCACCATGCTGGAGGGTAACGTGGAGCTGGAGGGCACGCCAGAAGACCGAGCTGCGCAACTGAAGTTGCTGCTCACAAATGCCTGCGACGCGTCTATGTCCAGGCGTTCGAATAGAGACAGACGTAGGCCTGCCTATTGGTGGAGTGCAGAGATTGCCGAACTCCGTAAGCGATATCTTAACGACAGAAGAAAAGCTCAAAGAGCAAGAGGCCATCCGAACTTTCCTGCTCTCAGGGAGCAATACGCCGATGCCGGGAAAATCTTCAGCAAAGCCATTAAGGCCAGTAAGCGGCGTGGATGGTCAGAACTGTGCAGAGAGGTAGATCAAGATCCTTGGGGAAGACCCTACAATATGGTCATGGCTAAGTTGAGAACCCAGGGCTCAGCGTCTCCAACTTGTCCAGAGTTCTTGGACAAGATAGTAAGAGCCCTGTTTCCATACCAACCGGAAACACCGCTCTCAACTAGCCTACCTGAAGACTCGCAACAAGTACCACCGATTACGAGTGAAGAGTTGCTGAAGGCCTCAGTGAAGATTGGAGATACCAAGGCCCCAGGCCCCGACGGGATACCAAATGTGGCCCTTAAAGCTGCTATCAGGTTTAAACCGGACATATTTCTGAGTGTCTACTGCCTCGAAGAAGGAACATTCCCAAATTGTTGGAAGAAAGAGCACCTGGTTCTTTTGCCAAAGGGGGACAAGCCGTCAAATGAACCCTCATCCTATCGT
Organism: Trissolcus japonicus; assembly: GCA_030522925.1. Taxonomy (NCBI): domain Eukaryota; kingdom Metazoa; phylum Arthropoda; class Insecta; order Hymenoptera; family Scelionidae; genus Trissolcus; species Trissolcus japonicus. Next base: position 779 of record JAPYZS010002086.1, read on the forward strand.
CCTATCTGCCTACTGGACACAGCTGACAAAGTGCTCGAGAGGATTGTTTGCAACAGACTGGAAGTCTTCAGTGAGGGAAATCAAGGCCTTTGTGACAACCAGTTTGGGTTCCGCAAATCTAGATCGACAACAGACGCTATAGACAAGGTCGTGACTATCGCCCGAGATGCGATAGCTGGGAGAAACTGGACGAGAGTATGAGAATGAAATCGTACAGAGTGACGGGTGGTGTTCCGCAGGGCTCAGACTTCTTTATCCGTTCCGATGCATGCCCCAACCAAACTTTTAGAGGTGCACTCACGTCACCTTCGGAAGCATCTTTAAATTTTTTCTCCACAAAACCACCTAAAATTTTTTCTGCAACTTTCTCTGTTCTCTTTTTGACCTGTCCAACTATATCTTGTTGCAGTTGTATCCGTCATCAGTTGTCCCATCACCTTAGTTACGGTTTTATTCAGACTCTTTTGCCCTTTCATATAAATAGATGACTCCTAGAAAATAATAAGAATCCATTAACAAAATGAGCATCTTCATCATGAAAATAAAATTCGAATATAAAATTGAATGAATTACAAAGTAAATATTATTGAACCCCGAGGTTTGGGAAAATAATATTTTTTGCATCATATACCGTATTGCACAATATAAATAACAAAAATAATTAATGTTCGAATTTACTCTAGAAGGGCTATTAGAAATGTCTGCAAAACTTTTCAAATTTCGTGTTTACTACGGAATAATAAATATCATGTATATGTCATATATAAATATATGTATAATAACACAAAGTTATTTAGCATAGATTGAACATTTAAATGGAATAAAAATGTTTTATTGTCCCTTCTAGTATTAATCAAATATTTTATATATAACATCGACTTACAAGTGCTTGTTTGAAATCATTATCATCTTTCAATTTGCGATCCATGCGTTTTACATCAGCTACACTTCGTAATGGAAAATCTTCCGATTCCAAAACGTCTTTAACTTCGAAATCATCATCATTTGGTTGCATTCCGGTGTAGAGTTATTATCATCGATTCAAGTCTTTTCTGACGATTCATACATTCTGTCAAGCTTTTGACGACGAATGTTCTGAAATTATTTTCTTCTAAAATACAGATAAAAATAAACTTTATTTTAAATGATACTAATACCGAGGTGTTATTGCAACTTACCTCTGTTTTTTTCGATTTCTGCTAGACGTTCATCCTTTTCTTTAGACGTTTGTCCATTTGACATCCAGGTATGATCTTTCCTAGGTGCAGATTGCAAAGTGTTATCACCATTTCTTTTCTGCACGTCATTATCATCTTCAGCACCTCTTACCTTCCAGTCATTTGATGCTGATGTGTGGGAAATTTTTGTTATCTTATTATATTGCGAGTAATTCGGTGCAGTGGACGATGGATGTTTTGGCGGAATGACCTTGACAGTCTGATCGACATTTTCGTTTTCATTGTCGGACTCGGTTCCAGAATAAGGACGCTTCTTTCTTCGGGATCTGCTCTTCTCTTTCTTTTTCTCTTCATCCGACGCTGTATTCACATCAGACATCTTTTCGGCCTTTTTTTCTTTCTCCAGCGCTTTGGAGTAGATTGCTATGAAACAAATACAAATAAGCGAATGTTGAAATCAAAAATCTCAAATCAGTATTCACGTAAATCATTGTGAAAATTTATGAATTAAAACAATAAAAATTAAGCAATTCACTAAAATACAAATTTGCGGATAAACATACTTGCTGTCCCATATATGAACTCAACTTTATATTTTTTCCACTCATCTTTGTTTGCATCAGCGTTATTGAAAAGAAGTGAGTGTATTTTTTTCGAATTCTCATCAGGCCAAAAAGTAAAAGCATTGTCTTCTGTCAGCCATTTCTTTGACACGATAGCAATACCGTCACTTAACTGTACAATGTAATATTTATCCTTGGGATCATCATGTTCTGCATCATCTAAAAAATAATAAAAATATTTCTATCAAAATTATTATATAGGCTCATGATTAAAAAATTTAAATAAAAATAGTGTTAAATGTACATGTGCATGAGATGTGAACTTCTAACACTAATGCAAAATAATTTTGTTTATCGTTGTACAAAAAAAAAAACTTTTTTGAAAAAGTAAACATTTGCGTTACATTTAAAATGTTGTAAAGCAGGTTATGATATACAGGAAAAATTTTAAACTGTTTCTCATAATAAAATTATAGTCAAAATTAACCTACAATAAATTTATCACTTACCAATAAGAGACATGTTGTAGATGAATTTTCAGTATAATAATCGAAAAAGAAGTACTTGAAAATAGTAACTAGATTGAACTGAATGAAGAATTTCTCTATTCGGCGTCTAACGTATTTCCGTCTGATACGTGTTCACTATACCATCACCTCAATGCTGAAATATAAACAATCAACGGTCGTTGTGTTTACATTGTTGTGGTCGCGACACAGTGACCGTCCGCATTACCTCGCCCGCGCGTGAGAACTGTTTCCTTCTTCAACGTATGTCATCCGCCAATTCACCAATAAGAAATTTTTTTTAGATAAGCACCTCATTTTTAACCAATTAGGGGTGCTGCTTTACAACCAATGGGCGAACACCGATCGAAAGGTGTCTGCATGATTTTCGAGAAACCACAGAGTTCGTCAAAGTAAAATTGTGCAAAATAAATGTGTTGAAACAGCTTATTGGTATGAGATCACACGAAAAGGTGAAGACCGGCTCGCATAATTAGAGAATCTCAATTTTTGTTTCAGTAAGTATTTGTGTTCGTATTTTACAATTTCTTTCGTAAATAACCTTTTTTTTTGGACAACATGTTACACGAACAACCGTGTTGTTGATTTTTCTCTTATTTTAATTGTCAGATTAAATCATATTCATTTTCCTTATAGGAATTTTGATGACAATGTCCAAAAGACCAAAAAAAGATATTGCTAAAGTAACCGAGCGTCAATTACGACGAATCATTCAAGACGAATCAGAGAAGGCTTTGCGGCATATTTACGAACAAAATGCGCAGGATTTTCCGAAGAACGATGCAAGTGATGACAATGTGGGAAGCACAATTTCTCGTAAGTAGATTTCTGTTTGTCGCAAACGAAATTAATCAAAAAAATTGATGTGACATAATTAGAGGTTGTCAATTTATATATATTATTTTTTTGAAATTTAAATTTTAGAACAATTTTATCATGTTTTCAAATTTTATTCTTTATATAACGTTCAAAATTCATGGATTATAATTTACTATTAACGCAATAAAATTGCATCATCAGCAATCGTTTAAGTTCAACAATTAATAGTCATACATTTCGTTCTTAATACTGTACAACGTTTGAACAAAATCTTGTCAAATTTATTTAAATTTATTTGAAAATTTTTAAATAGTCTTTAATATATCACACAATACTAAGCTTGTAACCTTCGTTGTATACAAAAGAATATAATTAAAACAAGACAAATCAAAGTTTATCGGAACACGTATAAATTATGAAGTGGATTAATAAATTTTAAAAAATAGATGTAATTATTATTTTAAATGTAATAACAATGTTAATCAACTGAATTTCGTAAATTAGTAAAAGGATTGAAATGATCATTTTTCAAACTGAAATCACTGTCTTTATGTGTTCTATATTTAATGAAACAAGTAATTGTTTACTTAACAAAACTTCTGCCAATATCACCATTTGTAGGCAATACAGAATTGATGTTCATGTAACTGAAATTGTTACTCAATTTTTTTTTAACTCTAAATATATTTTTGACAACAATGTTTATGGCATCAGGAAATTTGATTTGCACGCAAGTCTGTTTGGAAGTACCTGTTTTTACAGAAAACTATTTGCTTTTGTGAGCATGATATTCTCAAACTATATTTATACAGTAATGAAATTTATTGAAAAAAAATTTATGGAAATAAAGTTCTAAAGAAAACTGTTATACATTCTTGAAAAGAGGACATACGAACATATTGATAAAATGAAATAAAAAGGCACTGCAGCTATTAGAAGAGATGACAGAACAGAGTTTGTAAGCAAATGGCTTATTGGAACTGTTAAAATTTTTGTATCACTTGGCTATCACGTTGAAGCCATTCGACGTTCATGCGAATCTTTATTCGTTTGTTCAATTATAGTTTGTTAGTTAGTAGCTTAATTGTTAGTTTTAACAATTTTTTATTTGATCTTATAATTTTTCAAGTAACGACAAACTCTCAATGCTTTACAATGTTATTGTTTTTCGGGTTTAATCATTATCTGAGCGTGTGTTTATTGTATAAACAGAAAAGTGTATAATTTTTGCATTTTTATACAAATTATTTTAAACTACGAATCACGTGATGCTTTATAATATTTTATTTAATAATAAATTTTTTGAATTAATTTTCGTAACCACTTAAAAGGAAATGGAAATGATTATATAAATTAAATGTTACAGCCGAAGGACTTAGCTGCCTCAAAGTATTGGAGGACCCTTCGCTACAAGAAAGTGATACACCAACAGCAGCAAGTAGTATTCCTGTGTATGATTTGTTGAATATTTCTGATGAGAAAGATTGTTATATCAATTATAATCAGTTCGACTCAGACGAAGATCCAGTTTTATCAGATGCTGAGACTTTAGATTTTTTGGAAGACATAAGCGATGAATTTCAATTAGATGTGGAAAGTGATTCTGAGGAAAACGTTCCAATTGCAACAAGTATTTCTTTTGACAATTCGTTTGAAAATTCAGATTGCGAGGATATTGAAGATATGAAGACCTTCTTACGACATTGGATATTGGGCAACAAAAGTATCACGCATTCTGCTCTGTCTCAACTTTTAGGACAACTACAACAGCATCTCTGTTTTAAAGATTTGCTACGTCAGGCAAAAACACTGTTGAAAACACCTCGTTTAAAAATGAATCTCACTTCTGTTGAACCCGGGAAATATTTACATCTTAGTTTAGCGAAAGGAATACGGTTTGCATTATCAACGAATGCTAATAATAATTTGCTCATTGATGGTTTACATTTATCGGTTTTTGTTGATGGAATCCCGATTTAGGGGACAGGTGATTCAATGTGGACCATTGTTGGCTCTTTAAAAGGAATTTATACTCTGTTTCTCATTGGAGCTTATTATGGCCCTTCAAAACCGCATGACCCTAACGAATTTTTGCGCGCAACTGTTGATGATTTGAAAAACGTTTGTTATAACGGCATCAAAATTGATGAAATTCATTACAATTGTCAATTAAATACAATTATTGCAGACGCTCCCGCAAGAGCATACTTGCTCCAAGTGAAAGGCCATACAGGTTTCGACTGCTGTACGAGATGTCATGTCAAAGGCGAAGAAGTTGGTAAACGTTTATGTTTTTTAAAATCCGATGAACAATTGCGGTCGGATCAAGAGTTTAGAAATAAAATTGATAGTGAACATCACGTAGGCCACACCATTCTGACAGAAATTCCCAATTTTGATATTGTGCGACAAGTACCATTGGAATACATGCATTTGATATGTTTAGGCCTGATGCGCAAACTTTTATACTTATGGCTTAGCAATGCCAAACAACCATTCTGCTTGAGTGCCCAAAATATAAGGCGATTGTCAAATCTCTTAGAAGATTCTACACAATTTATTCCGAGTGAATTTTCACGCAAGCCGCGTTCATTAAAATTAGCCAAACATTTCAAAGCTACTGAATATAGATTATTATTATTGTACGTCGGCCCAGTAGTTTTCAGAGATGTTTTGAATGAAGATATTTACAATCATTTCATCGTTTTAATGGTGTGTATTCGAATCTTAAGCAGCATTGATTATGTCCAATACATTGATTACGCTGAACAGTTATTGAAAGAGTTCGTTCCTGCAATGTCAAATTTGTATGACGAATGTTTCATATCGTACAACGTTCATTCGTTAATTCATATAGTAGAAGATGTGACAAGATACGGAATATTAGATCAATACAGCGCATTAAAATATGAGAACTTTTTACAATTCTTAAAAAAAATGATTAAAAAGTACGGTAGTCCGTTACAGCAACTTCATAATCGGTATAACGAAATTCAAGGTCATGAAAAACTTCACAATGAATTAACGAATGAACTTAAAATTATTCGCGAATCACAAGTAGGTAGTTGCGTTTTGCCAAATGGACGAGTAGGTCCTTCTTTTACCGAAGCAAAATCATGTGATTTTCATTTCAAAGTACAAAGTGAAAATGATGGCTGTTGCATGTTAAAAAATGATGATATAATGATCATAACCAATTTTTCTTATGACTGTATCAGCAAAACAACGCAAGTCTGTGGTAAAAAGTATCAGCGCAAAGAGAATCTATTCGAAATTCCATGCGGGTCATCATTACTTCCTATTTATGTTGTTTCTCATCTTTCGGAAGACCAAATATGGACAATGGATGAAATAAAGAACAAAACGTTTAGTTTGCCGTACAAATCGAAAACCGTTGTATCGCCATTGTTGCATAATGAACGTTATTCGGAGAAAATAACATAATTATTTGAGCAAAGTTTTATATTTAAAATAAAAAAAAGTACATACTTATTTTTTATCTGTTTCTGTAATAATTTATATATTTATATAATACATAATTTATAATATTGTGGGATGTGTGAGAGAGAAAACACACCCGACAAGGACGCGAAGGGCGTTCGAGTTTCGGAGCGGTTCGCGGGGGGCCCGGCAGTCGATCGCAATCAATCACGTTGTATAGATTATCGTTTTTCTTATCGCACCTCGCGCTTTTTCCCAAAAGACTGTAATAACTTTAATAAATCGTTTTAATGTAAATAAGGTGCAAATAAACAGTTATCAACCAAGTTTGTGCCTTCAAGTTTGCATTATTTTGGACCTTTTATCCTTTTTGGATAAGTTTGTGCCAGTGGACACGTGACTTGGGAGTGTGGAGCGTTTGTCCACTACAATATATACATATATTATATATTATATATATATATATATTATATATACAGAAAATAATATATAATTTATATAATACAATTAACACCCGCACAAAAAATCGCATTTTATAGACAAACAAAAATTGTAATTTGAAATTAGAGGTAAAATATAATGTAAATAAAATTGTAAGATATTTTTCATTTTTTGTTGTACTATATTTTTGACGGAATAACTATTCATATATAAAATATCTGCAAAATATTCGGGTTTATTGACGTCAGAAATTACTTTTTCGATGTAAATAAAAATTGCCGTGATCAATGTAATGTAAACACATGTTCATATGTTAATACATATATATAAGTTGCAATTTTACATGTATTATCATTTTTCACGAAACCTGAATGAACTGTTTTATTATTATCAATAAAATATTTAAAAAACATTGTGTGTCAAGAATTTGATTCTGTCTAAAAACGTTTAAATATTTGAATATTTAATTTGAATATTTTTCGAAAAATTAAACAACGTTTAATAGATTTAATAGATTAAATATAGACATTTCTGAAATATTATAGACCACAAGAAATATATTATAAACTAGCAAAAAAAATGTTATGTAATACTTATTTAATTATGAAAAAAAAAATTATAATTATGATTCAATATACAAGAAATAATATTATAAGTAATAAAATAATATTTTAAAGTTAAAAATAACATTTTTATAGTACCAAAGGAAATTTCGTGAATATTCGTATTTGATTAAATGTGGTGAAATTATTATTACTTAAACGTACGTAAATTTTTATAAATATTTTGCCAAATTTTAATTAACTTTTCCAGATTAAATATAATTATTTCTACATTGTTATAGGCTATAAGAATATATTATGAAATAACAAAGAAATTTTAGTAAATATTCCTATTTTATTTTATGTGAACAATTTATTACTCCCTAAATATACGTGAATATTCATAAATATTTTGCGAAATGTTATTTAACATTTCTAGATTATATATAATCATGTCTATATTATTATAGTCTGTAACAATATATTATGATATAACAAGGGAATTTTATCTAATATTTTATCAATAACCGTAAGATATTTTAAAATTATCATTTTAATTTCCTCAAATATATTATAAGCAAAATAATGATATTTTTGAAGATTATAATTTTATTTTTATACTAACAAGAAATATTTTCCTACATTCATATTTGATTAAAAAATATCATAGAAATATGTTCAAATATAATTAATCACACATTTGCTAATTTAAAAAATCAAAGAAATATTTTTCAATGTTCTGATAACATGTCTAAAACATTAAAATTTTATTCTATGAATAATTATTAATCCGGACATATAACACTCGAAGGTCATTTTAAGAGTAATATTATCAATACTCTGAATATTTTTTAAATACTTTTTAAATGAACTAAAAAAATGATTAGTTTTTAAAAAATATTATCTAATATTATGTGCTTATAGGGAACCGATTTTCGGCAATGTAAAGTTAATTTAAAAAATACAATGAATCTGTCCATATCATTTTAATAAAAAGTGTGTTAAAAATAAAGTTTGCGTTATTAGCGCAAAAACAAATTTTACCAGGTTCCAGTCAGTATTCCTGACAGGGCATTGGAACAGTGCGTTACGCCGGGCATTCCCAAGGGCCTGACCTGGATTCCATTTTCGTTTTTATTTAATTTAATTAAATTAAATAATTATTTTGTCAGTTTATTTAAATTACGTGAGTTGGTACATTAATTAATAAATCATTTTGCAGTTAATAATTACAGTTAATAATTTATATAACCAAAATCATAATTAATAACATATTTTTCCATATTTTTAACATACATCCATCGTGTGAGTGAGTTTCCCAATAAGAAGCATAAACTGGAAAGTTCTCATAGACCAGTGGATAAGATAGTGTTCTATCACCGCGGAGGGCCTGGGTTTGGATCTTCTAACATCGAATCTGATTTTTTCATTAGAAACGTCAGTTTCAATGGTTCAAAAATCCAAAATAAATTAAATAAAAAAAAAATTATACAAATTAGTTATTTAATAAATTCTTTGTTTATTTATTTTTAAAACTGGCAATCCCGACCAGGCCCTGGTCAGGTCAAACAGGATTTCTGGCTGGGCTCTAAGGGACGCCAGGAGTGACGCTCATACACAGGGCCATCCTAGGATTCCATGCCGAGTCCTTATCTGGTCTCATGGTTTCCTGATCAGGCCCGGTTTCAGCCCGATCAAAATTTCTAATTGGAATGGTGCATGTTGGCGAGCGGTGTCCGGGCACTACTGGTTGGTGTCTTAACGAATATTTTCGTGGGACACTACTAGCTAGTCCGCTCGATACCACTCAGTGGTTTTACATTTTTCCGTGAATTTACATATACACTTAATTGGTTATTCCTCGCAGCCACAGATATAACTGCACAGTTTTTTGTATTAATTTGGGCAAAACAGAAATTTCTGTAATCACTATAGGCTTCTATAGTATTTTTCCGTAAGGGTTAAAAATAATCTAATTCTAATATTCAATTCCGTTAAAATATGTACCAAATAAGAACTGACAGTTTCTTTTTTCTTTTTTATTATTAAAAATATATAATATTTAATATAAATGTTATAATATAATATATAT
>JAPYZS010002087.1:0-18961 GCA_030522925.1 Trissolcus japonicus
TTTAATTATAACTTATGTCTCTCTAATACTGATCAAGTTATTAACTGAAGTAAAAAAATATAAAAAATCATCTTTGTTCGAAAAAAAACTAAAAGGCTTAATCTGAGTCTGCATGCGCTCGTTTGCCCCTAGATGTTTGAGTGTAATTTTCGTCCTGTGCCTGCGACTGAATAACATCTATCGTTTCCTCTCCGTTCGAATGATGATATTCAGCAATATGATCTGAAACAAACAATTAAATAATAGAAATAAAATAACAATAGATAACGAAGCAGATGTAGGTATTTATTGTGCAGTTATAAAGTTTAATCACCTGATAAATTATCATCAATGCTTTCAAATGCATTATTGCAAGACGGACACATCATTGCATTATTTTTCGCTTGGGTGTAAGTGCGCAAACATTTGAAATGCGTTTTTCGATTGCACTCATGGCACAATTTTCCCTGATCAAAAGATAACATTTACATTAATTATACTTCCTTGAGAAATGAGCCTGTTTACAATATATGTACTATCAGCTGTTTTAGCTGCTACCATATAAATTGAAATAATTAAAATAAATAAATAAATAATTAACGATCTTAATTAATAAACTGAAACACAAATCGCAATATTAATTTCGCCTTAAGAATGTATGCTTACATAAAAAACGTTTTGTTTGCAGAGATCACATTCATAAAGCATGTTTGGGAAGTTGTCTTTGAAAAAATTCAGTAAATCTGCAGTGCTTCGGGGACCGATAAAAAGCCAACCTTCCTTGAATAAACAAATACGATAATAAAGAAATTCAATTATGTGAAAAATTACTATAAAGAATTAGTTGTAAATTAGTTGTTGACTTATTGACAAGGCCGATCTTACTCTTGTACTGAGCCACCTTTTGTTCACCAATTCATTGATGAAATCTTGGGCATCTCGTTTGTACATTCGAAAATTTTGTCTCACTAGCAAATTCAAACTGTCGAGACTGGAGATGCAGCCAATATCAGATCCAACGATCTCACAAAAGATGGTTTTCAAGAAATGCATTTGGTTTTCGTTATAAGGCATGTGAAGTCTGAAAAAAAAACAATTCAAAATATTAAAATGTTTTGTTTTATAAGAATCATTTGGTAACCGTTTAACAACAACTTACGATTCAAAATCTAATTGCGAATGGCTTACGAGTGTCCAGTAAGTGTCACCAGAAGCGTCACAGGTAGCAGACTTTAACATCATATTAACAGTCAACAATTGTTGGTTGATTTGAGAACAGACGCTTCGAACGTCAGCACGAGCTAAAAAATATTTGTTTTTTTCAATATAAATTTCACCCAACGAATGAATTAAAAAATGCATACATTATTCTTGTAAGAAATTATTTTCGATTGCCAGAATAATGAACATGCGATTCAAATGCGTGATGATATTGCTTACGGAACAATTTAAAAGAAAATGCCCTCAGTTTCTCCTCCACGATGGCACCTTCGTTTATAATAACTTGCAACAACGTGCGATGTTCGTCGGTATACATCTTGACAGCAATCAACTAATAAATAATAATATTTAATGTAACAAGAAACTGTTATAGTTGATCAAAAAGTTCCCAAGAAGTTGGTGCAAATTGAATCTAACGTGTCTGAACCGGCAGAACCGTAGCGTGAAGTTAGTAACAGACAGTAGAAAAAACATCAACATGCATGACAGTCTAACTTCATATCGTTCGCTCTTTAAATTTGAAATTTGTAAGGAAAATGGAATTTTATATTTAAAAATTTTTTTTGAATTGTTTTAATTTAATTGAAATGAAAATTATTTTGTCAAATATAGATACGAGAGGAATAAGAAAATGATAGACACAAGTGAGAAAAAAGTAAACGATATATTACATTATTATTATATAAACACAATAGAATCAATCAATTGTAATGAATAGTCATAATAAATCAATATCGTAAAATAAACGCCATACCCTAAATTAAGCGATCTCTATTACATATTTCAAGATCTTTAATTTATTTAGAACTGTACAACTTTTATATTTCATTAAATACTTTTTTTTTATAATTACACGAACGAATATATATATATTTGTATAATTATCGTAATTCGAACGCATTAGAAATGGTACAGTGCTTATATCAATAGGTTCCTTTGTTTATGCTACAATACAAACTTCTTGTATCACCCAAGTAGTAAAATTCGCTAAGACTTAATCAATGTCTAGCTGTTGCGAGATTTACAAACATCAGTCAGACATTGAATGTTTTTTAATTGCACTTTTTTCTACTTGGGATTCGTCCATTTGTTACTACGCAAATTGTTTCTATTAATTCAATCTAAGTTACATTTATCGGTAAGAACATAATTTTCACTGACATTCTCTTGAGATTTGAGATTTTAAGATACAAAGGCACTGTATACGTAAACATCCATTTTTTCATTTTGTATAATTTACAATTTGAGATCGGCACTTTGCAACAGTTTCAACGTCATTTGCTCCAAGTTTTGCACAATTTTATTTTATCTCTTTTCCTTTTCTTCTTTTGTATCACTCATTGTTCATTATTTAATAATTTTATTGTTTTATTCATTTATTTATTTTGTTTTTCAAATTGTTACAAAGTGCCTAGAAAATAAACACTAAGAAAATTGTCTTTGAAAAATTACACAAATGAAGAAATTCCATACGATGGAGAAATACAATCATACACGAAGAAAAAATTAATATCAGTGACTAATATGCCACTGAGTGATGTACACAAATTTAAATTACATAACTCAGTGATTTTCTTACATCACCAACAGAGATCGTGGTTTATCAATGGAAATTACAATAAGTAATCTAAAGGAACTTCTGAGTACACAAGTTCTATCTTTTCTCTAAATCACTCAGCGATATCCCAATATTAGCTATTTTTTCTCATGTACAAATCATTTGTATCATCGCCAAGGGTTCGTCAGTTTACTTTGTTTTCAGATCATGTAATTTTTCAAGATTTTGTTGAGTTTCAGTGTATATATAAAAAACGCTAGTTCGTTTTTAATCGCAGATATTGAAAAATATGTTCATCATTACTTTGCTATTGGTTGTTAGACGCTCAAGTTGGGGGAACACATTTGTACTCTTTTCTCACCCTGGTCTGCAACTCGTATATTCAAATTGTTATTGCTCAAAGATGTAGAATCTTCTTCAACATTCATTTATTTTACAAGAAAAAGAAAATTTCATTTATTATTCGATTGCTGTGACTTCCCTGAGCGGCTATCCAAAGATTAGATTAGTGTGATGATTTTTTTTCTAATACTACAGTTGTCGAGTTGAAGAACGTTCTTGAATACGACTAGTACTTTTTATTAAGATCACTTTTTTATAGAAGACTTAGTTCTAAATACGAATGAATTTTTGAATCATCACAAATGGAAAAAATATTTAAAAAGATAGTTTTCGTTTTTATCCTAATTGGACGGTTGACAGAAAAATTGTCTAGAAAAAATTCCATATATCAATACTACAGATTTCATTTTAAAATTACAAATGCTTGATCGAACAACTTTATTTAGGTGTATATATAGTTGTATGTTGACCTTTGAAAAAACACCTAATTGTACAAATGAAACAGAGTGCAATTTGTTTAACGACCAACGGTGAGAGAAGGAGATCGAACAAGTTCCTCGCGGAAAGGTGGGATGTGTATCACAATTTGGCAGTGAATGTCACGTCTCACTTAATTGTTCGGTGTACAATCCGCATGTCAACGGTTTTTTTTATCATTCAATATTGTATTTTTTTTTCTTCGGTAGTTTTACAAAATACTTTGCTTTTCGGATCGAACAAAAATAAATTCTTTACGCAATATCTCACATGACAATCTCTCATCTGTGATGTTTTTTACTCGATCTAACGTTTGATGAGAAAATATTCTTTTTTCTTACTTTTTGCATTCATTTCCGTTGTATTTTCGCGTGGTATATAATTTTTTACAGAGTGCAAAATTTATTACTAAATTTTTGCAAAAGATGAATGTTACTTTGAGATCGACTATGTCGAATGGTATAATGAATTACAAGTATGCGTACCAAATTATTTTAATTTCAGCACCGCTCAAATCAGAGTCTTTTTCATCCAAGACTTGTTCTACTAACTGAATTGCGAAATTCATCCAATCGAAAACTAACAACCTGATCAAACAATTTTGAACAAAAATGAAAATAAACAAATAGCACCATCTTGTTCGTTCAAATTGATAAACGCACAGACATTCATGCAAAAAAAAGTTTTAGAATTTGAATGTTCAATTTGTTTAAATAAATCATTACATTTTTTTTTTCAAAAGTTACTTATTGAATCTAATTTTGCTATAATACACACTTACACACGCACTTTTTATCTACCAGTATGAAAACTGGTTGCATTATATTAGCATTATCTAATTCATCCGAGTCTGAATTCTCAAGCACGAATTCAAACTGCTCTAATTTCTTACACTGAGATCACTGATGCGTCAATAAAATTTATTCTAAACAATTTTCTAAATTATTTTGTATAGAGATTAACTTAAAATTTGCGACTAAATTTGTTTCTATGTTTTTCTTGAATATTCTTTCACGATTTCTTCTGCATGTATATTGAAACGAACTGTACAATGATTTTATGTATCTCAAATAACTTTGGCTAATGCAAAGTTACGTGTTACAAGTATTTTCTTTCAATTTTTAAATCTTTCTTAAAAAGTGTTCGGCGTATAATTTTTCTAAAAATACGCAGCAAGTATTTAAAGTAAAATTATCGCACCAGCATGTATTGTATATGAATATCAAACATTAACGTTTTTTGGTTTCTATATTTGTTGTTTAATCTTTTGCAAGTAGCGAAAAATATTTTATAATTTGAATTATCTATTATATACAGAGTTTTAAATGGGTCGCCATTTGGAATGGTAATGGTTTCTTTTAGAAGATATTATTTTTATATCGCAACAGTTTGTAATTCATAATAGTCTCAAAAATAGATTTGGTAATTTTCATTTTCACCCGCGTTTATAAAAACTAACATTTGTATTTTATACAATACACCATTGGCACTACACAGTTTTTCAGAATCACTGTAACAAATAGATCGCTTCGTGATAAAACACCATAGAAAAATTTCTTTATTCAATACAGGAACGGTTCTTGAAGTTGTAGCAAAAAAAGAGAATGAAAGCATATTAAAAGACAATCGATTTAATTGAGTCAATTTTATTATATTTTACACTATTTAGAAATTTGTTTTTGTTTCTACTATTATACAAACGAAAACAGAAAAAAATCGAAATTATAAAACTTATTCACGTTGTAAAGAACAATGTACATAATTTATCGTAATCGATAATAATAAGTTATGTATTGATATTAATAATAATTAATAAAATATCGATACATAAAAAAGAAAATAATTTAATTATTACCGTTAATATAATTGATTCATGTCAAAATTCATATTAAAAAATATGTCAATTCAAATTATATTTAAATCAAATTAAATCAAATGTTATTACAATTATTATTTACATCGATATGTTCGAATTTTTTACTTTCTTTATACAATTCTTTATAATTACATCACGCTTTTATAAAAAGTCTAGTTTTTACGGATCATTCATATCAATGTAACAATCGAAATACATTTTTCGTTTGGAATATACGAGATGAACCAATATAAGATCTTTGCGTACACTTTACATTGATTCATTCAAGTATACGACAAATAATATTAATTTACAAAATTTATAAAATCGTTATGATTTAATATCTATCACACTCATAGTTTGCTTGTCACCAACAAATGACAATCTTAATCAAGAGAAGATTTCGAATTACACATTGTTAATGATTTTTCAGAACCGCTCCTGTTTTTTAACATTGGTCGCTGTTTTTGAGCACATGTTGCTGTCTCAAATATTGGTAATTCATTACAATTCGTCTCATTAAAAGATAGAGTTTGAGCACCTCTAATCTATACAGCCAGCTGAAAAAGTACGAAATTTGCAGAAGGCGGTTCGT
This sequence comes from Trissolcus japonicus, assembly GCA_030522925.1. NCBI lineage: Eukaryota > Metazoa > Arthropoda > Insecta > Hymenoptera > Scelionidae > Trissolcus > Trissolcus japonicus. Next base: position 6,028 of record JAPYZS010002087.1, read on the forward strand.
GATTTATTGACTGATTTATACCTTGACAAATTTCGCACACAACACGTGTAGTTCATTCAATGCTTTTGAGCAGATTTTTATTTAATTTTTTTTAAAAATGATTTCCTATCAACTTCATCATACAAATTTGCAAAAGAAAAAAAATATTTATACAATATATAATATTTATGCCATTTATACAATTAATAAATCTCACGCGTCTCAAAAAGTGGCAGTAAATGAATCTCATTGTACCTTTTTCAATGTTTTTTAGCATGTAAAAGAATGTTCGGCATGAACGTTGTATCGAATTCGAGCATGATGCTCTTGTCGTGTAATATGGTTATGACGTATTAAGTCATCAATGATACATTATATTAATTCATCATAAATAAATGCTAAAAAAATAATAGTAAAACAAGAACACATGATCACTGTCGTTGAAGACGATTAAATTGATTCAAAATATACAAACAAGTCGAAACAAACGATGACGGAAAGCAAAAGCCTCGCTTCGTTTGTACCCAAAAAGAAACTAACGAAAATTGATCAAAAAATGATGACAATCATTTGACGCAAAGTCACGGACTTTGAATTTGAATGTTTGATTGCTTTTGCAAACCCTACATTTGTCGTTGTTGTACAATCAGATAATCTAGATCTCCTAGGTTCGGTTTTAGCTTCTGGTACAAACTGAATTCAATAGTTAACTAGAAAAATCGAACGAGTATCGTGCTGATTCTGGGAACCATGATTTTCTCGTTACTTAATCAGTAAGTAAGATATCGTTAGGAGCAGCGACGGTGCACAGACATTGAACTGTTGATTTCACTGTAGAGTACTCAAGTAGTCCAAGTATCTGTGCTGTGTGTATCCTCAGGATGACTGGCTTGGTTGGGAGACGTGCGTTGATGCCACGGACGGGGCAGTGTGCAGAGTGAAGCCGTCATAAACATCCATGAGATCGCGCATTCGGTACTCTTCTAGGCACACAAAACCTTCGAGCGACGGTGCTTGTTTGCGAGCGCAATCCATGCAATGCACGACGTGTCGTTTCTCTTGTTCTCTGATAAACAAAATGTTGAACACTTCCACCTGTGATCAAATTTTATATCGATTAGTTTCAATGAAATTCTCTAACCCTTGAAAATAAAATTAAAAACAGTTATGAAAAGCATCATTATTGAAAAGTGAAACAATTTTTACCTCGCATTGGCCACAATAATGTGACGCTTCGTTCTTTCCCCTTCCGTGGAACCGAACCTCAATGCCTTTGCTTTTGACGAATTCCAAAATAAGACAACACTGTCTCATCGTTCGAAGAAGACAATTTTTAACGAGTTCGAATAATCGTGGATCAGATACTTTAATATTTCTAGCTAAGTTCCATGACAAATGGACCATTGGCACTATCGACTTGAACGACTGCAATTTGTTCCATTCATAACGTTCAATCGCTAACTGGTACTGACGTGCTGTCAACGGTCCTACGTTCCATGCGATATTGTTACACCAACCAGCTGCTTGCACCCAATGAACACAACCTTAACAGGAAACAATCAATTTACATTAGGCAACTGATGAATCAGTTTTGAAAATTCGTTAACATGAAATTTTCGAACTAGGCTTACCAGCATTAACCCAAACGAGATCACCAGGTCTTTGGAAAAACCTATAAACCGGAATGTTTTCTTCATACAAATCTTCCAAAGAAGGCCACCAGCTTCCATGAAGATAATTAATATTGTTGCGTTCGCAGAGGTTACAAATAACGCCCCAATAAGCATCGGGAACAGCGAACCATTCACAATCACCCGGTCCGATATTGATGTTAATCGAACAAAAGTTATTGTTTTCTTGATGACCCGGTGTTCTGCTACCCGGTACCTAACAGTCGAACATTGCAATCATTAATTAAAAAATCAACTCTTTGTCGATGATAAATAACAAAAGATCGTAAACTTTTGCACAAATTTAATCAGATTATGTAAACACTTCCAAAAGGGTACATATAGGTTTACATATCGATAATAATACAGACTTTGTGAAAGTAATCATACCTTCATATACAACTGCACTGTATTCATCCCTAAAATAACGTGACCAACGTGACTGAGCATATTCGCCGCCGAAACAACCCGGGCAAAAGCCGGGAGCTTCATCAGCTCCTGCAGCTGTGACTTCCATTTCTTTTCGTCGGACAGGTCAACGTTGGTACCGAATCGGAGCATCTTGGCTCCCGGTCGGCCAGGCAGACCATAAGCGTTCTTTTTTCTACGAACCGCGCCAGTGCTGTCCTTCGAATCCGAATCGGACAGGTTGAGTGCGTGAATCCCCTGTGACTTCTCTCGTTCCTCTTTCAGGCTTTCTTGGAAACTCGATGCCTGATATTGTGCGTACTTTGCTATTGTCGTGTGGCTTCGATGACTGATGCAACCCCACACCTTGCGATTCAAAGCGGGGTCCCAATTTTCGTCGCTTGTTTGCTGCATCTGCGTTCGAACTTCAATGCCATGGTCTGGGTTTGCCTCAACGAGTGTTTTGGTTGAGAAAAGACCTAGATCAAGCTTCAAAGCGGCTGCCAAACCTCGAACCACGGCTGAAAATTAATACCAAAATATTATTAATTTTCCATCACAAAAAAATTGGTTCTTGTAACTGTGGACTGAAGGCATCCTTTTTGTTTTCAAGGAAAACGCTGGGCGTGGGCGGCGTCAACTGTTCCTTCGTGAGTCGTTGATTGGGAGGTTCCGGAGGTGCGGGTGGCGGCGATCGGTCGCTCAGGATCGAACAGTTTTTCACTCCCTTCAAGGCCTGGCCCCTGCACGTCTCTATCACTGTCTTGGCGTCCATATCAATGGTAAACTCCAACTCCGACTGAGACTCGCAAAGACTTTCCAGCTTAAGCACAGGCTCGGCTTTCGATTCCACTTTATTAGTACTCGAACTAACTTCGCACTTAACCGGCTCCGCATATTTCATAGATTCCTTTTTACAATTGTCTAACTTCGAGGTGCTCGAAGGTTGCGTGTCCTCGATCTTCTCCACTTTGACTTCCTTCATTTTGTCAACGTTCGATGGTGAAAACGGCCCGGAACTCAGTGTCCCGTTGTCCGCGACTGGATTAGCAGTTGTGCCCTCCACCTTAACGTCCAGACCTTCCGATCCAAAGTGCTTCAAGAGATCCTCAGCGAGTGACGTCGCGATATCCTTTTGGGAAAGCAACGCCTGCAACTCTTGGTCGGTCACGTCAAGATCCTTATTCGCCGTGGACGAACCCTCCGGATAACAATTTGTCGTTGATGTGATCTGAGTGTAACCTTGAGCACCATACTGGCCGGATTGGTACTGATTGAACTGTTGTGCCGGCTGTTGCGTTTGCGTCAGAGGTGATTGTTGTTGCTGCCTCTGCGGGAAGTTCGGATCTGCTGCGGATTTGAAAGGCATGCCGGCCGGTTGCTGCGCGTTGCCGGTTGCTGCTGTGTTGTAACCCACATTCGTGTCAGAGAATCCCGTTTGTAAAGCTACCGTGCCACTTTGCTGTAACAAAAAGGTAACAACAGACGTTAATAAATAAACTGCCAAGGAACAAGGGTCACTGATGAGCTCGACAATTATATTTACCGGCTGCTGGGGCATCCCGTAATTCTTAATTACGCCCGGCTGGCCTGACTGCGTCTGCACGAATCCCGTTGGGAAGCCCGGCTGGCCTGGACGCAAACCTCTCTGGATCGCTTGCTGCTGCTGCAGACGCAACTGCTGCTGGTGCTGTTGCATCGACCTGTACTGATGCTGCAACTGTGCCAACAAGCCCTGTTGCTGCGGCGTCAAACTCCCATGATTTTGTTGCAAAAATTGTAACATCTGTAACTGTTGTGGCGTCAAGTAGAATGGCAGTTGCCTCTGCGGTGCAGTCTGCGCTGGTGGTTCTTCTCCCGGCTGAAAAAAGCAAGATCAAACAATCAGAATACAATTTTCAATCAACGATATTTTTAAATGATAAAAAAAGGTTTTTTAAAAGATGAAAAAGATTGAATAAATAGGCTGATTCTTTTACCTTAAATCTTTTCGCGGTGTGTGCCTGCCCTTGAGGATATGGGGGTGGGGGACCAGATGGCGTTCCGGAGTACTTGTATCCTGCACCTCCAGGAAGTTGCTGCTGCAGCTGCTGTCTGCTGGACATTTCCGCGCTTATTGGCATGTTCCAAGCTTCTTCAATAGATGGCATGTGCCGTCTCCTAGAAATTACAATTTCAGATGAGCCCGACTTCGGTGAACTACAAAACTTTCTTTTTTTTTATAGAACCCTTCTGCGAATAGGAGCGTCGAACACTGCGTACATCATAGCGAGCAGCAATGATGTCGAGGGATGAAATTTGTAATCAGAGAATTACATACATGTTTGATAAAAAAGTGAGCGGAGCTCGTTTCTTTTTTCTTAAACATTTATTCATTTTAATTATAATAATTAATTGTAAAAAATGTAAACAATTAAAAAATCTCTGTTTAGTTAATTTCTTGACATTGTTTTAGAGCTTTACATAAAAAATACACGACAGACTGTGAAGAACACAGTATAATGAAAATTAAGACGGATCTCTTGAAAACAATCACGACGGAACAAGTGTGAATGAAGAAATAGATGAAATAAATGGAGAGAAAAATTGTTTCAACTGAAACCTACTTTGTAGCTATAGAAGGCATCGGTGCTTGACTCAGATGGCTTTGCAGGAAGTTGATCCGCTGTTGAAGAGATGGGTTCATTGGAGCGTTACCACCAGATTTCGCGCCACTCAATCCTGCGAATGAGCTCAAACAGTTGGTCGTGTTGTTGTTGTTGTTGTTGTTATTACCTCTGTCAATGATAAAAGCAAAAATAAATCTCATCATAATAACATCGAGTATATTATAACATTAAACGAATCAAACACAAAAGATGTTATATTATAAAAGGTGAAGAACTTAAATCAATAAGTCGAAAAACTATCCAGACAAAAAGAAACAAATATGGCGCATAAATAATTGAATAAGTTTTTATTTAAATGATTATCTCATATTCAACCCTAAAATGGCCGTATGAGTCTGACAAGCCCAGACTGATTTTTTAAACGAATAATGTTTTAGTAATTTTGTAAAAATTTAAAGTCTTTTTTGTTAGTTTATAATTAAAAATAAGCTTTTTGTTTACACGAATCATGCTGAAAGTTATGAAAAGTTGTAAAAAACTGAAATAATGTGACTAAAAATGTGTTTTTGTAATAACTCGCGTTTTTCTCTTCACAAAACACTTCAATAAATGTTTTTTTAATAATTCTCATTAACGTTGTAAAATTTTAAAATACATGCTGTTAACAAAATCTCTTTGATTTTTGTTATATTATTGAGTATAACTTTTAAATAAAAAAATGGATTGATTTGTCTCGATGATTATCGTATTTTATAGGCTTTGCTTGTTCAAAACTATATTTTATGTTTTTTTTCAACTTATATATTTCAATTCTATAAATTAATCAACAGTTTGGGTATGTCAGACTCATATGATCAAATGATGTACATTTAAATAGCAGAAATTTGTAATATTTATGCTATTTATGTAATATTTGTAAATATTTATGTAACATATATGCAGCGATTTATGTATCACATATGTCATAAATATGCAAATCATATATGGCTGCATATGTGCGTCGTGTATGATTCTTTTTCGCAGAATAAAAGTGTTGCAAGAGCGAAGCGTACCTTGACGCGTTGATGTAACAAACCAAAGCGTCTTTCGGTTGATTAACGCTTTCGTACAAAGTCCCAAGATTAGTCCAAGCGGCTGAATGAGATTTATCTAATTGCACAGCACATATGTAAGCTTGTAATGCATCCATAGGCTGATTCTGTTGCTGGTATAAAATTCCTATACTACACCATGTGTCAGCATTACCTTCCGATTTTTCAACGGAACTCCTGTAACCAGTTTGAGAGCATCAATTTTTTTTCTGTTCATTTGTAGATTCAAATGATAAATGTTAAAGTAAATGTCAAACATTTTTTTCCTTTTCAAACCATTCATTTTATCATGGGCGAATTTTTTTCAACGTTTAAATATTTCATTTTATCGGACGAAACTAAAATAAAATAACTAACAAGTTAACTAAAGTTCACTTATTTTTAGAACGTATTAATTTTAGTCTTGCTTTATCGTGACAGATTATATTTAATTATGCTTACGTATTAATGAATAAACAATGAACAAGTTTTTTTAATTGGAAAAGTAAATATGTAACTCGCGTTCAGTTAAAAAAAATTAATGAAGTTATGATTTATGTATGAATTAAGTTCATGTAATCATTTCATAATTACATAATTTTAATCATTTTGTAAGTTGTAATAATATGGTGAGTTGATGACGTACCACGGAATGGAGTATAAAAGTTGAAGAAAAAAAAAAGGTCACTTACCTGTATGCAACGAAGGCATCGTGTACCATACCACATGCTGCGAGGCAGCGACCAAGGAGATAAAGGCTCTGACTACTTTTTGGTTTTGCAGCAATGGACTTCTGAAGACAGTGGATGGCTTTAAGTTGTTTTTGTTGTCTAGTCACACCCAATACGGTGCCATCAACAACATGGTACATCCATCCTAAAATCAAATGCACATTTTTAAACTTCATCAATCATTATAAAAAAACAGCCTAAAATCAAAATCACAATTTTAGAGCTTTATAAAATAAAAAAAAAAAAATTATCAAAAAAATATTTTCACTATGTATTAAATACAAAAACTGATTTTAACACCTCAACGACAATCATCTCACTTGACAATACAAATTGACCAAAAGGTCACACGGAGGTGAAGAGAAGACTGAGATGCGAAGATCACGCAGGGTTTAATGAACGGTCGTGAGCAACAGAACAAGGAAGTAAAAGAAACTGGCATTGCTGTCGGTGCGTGACAAGCGACGAGTAAGAAATGGCTGAAAGAGGGTCCGAGAGCCGAAACTGTTGATCCGGTTTTCACTGCAGGCTAGACAAACTGGCGCACCGACGCTGGCCTACCGACGAGTGACGACTGAATAGATTTTTGCAGCAGGTATGATCTAGGGTGGCCACTTTATCCCACTCTCCCGGTCCTTCCTGCTGCCTGCCTGCTTTCGCCGTCTCGAATTACAACCCCCTATTAGAAACATAGGCCTACCACCCGTCTCTCACCATTTTCATACACAGCTTCATTTTTATTTTCTTCCTGTTCGATTCTATTTTTTTTTCTCCTTCATTTTTTAAACAGTTCTCAATTAAGGTTACAAATTTAAAGAGATTACTTATCAAAAAATTAATTTTAATCTAATTTTATCAGATCTGTGTTACAGAGATTAACTAAGAAGAGGTTTTACTGTTGGAGATAAGAAATTTTCGTATCACATTTTTCTTAATCTCAAAAAATTTTTTCACTCTTAAGATTACGAGATTTTTAAAGTTGAGGCTCAAAGTTATACCTGTGAGGGAGTAATCTGAAATCTCACAGGGCCTGTGTACACAAAGAGGCAGCAAGATTTTTCGTTACCAAAATCCATCTAGAGAATTAGCGGGAAAAAGGAAAGAAAAAAAAAGAATTGAACAATCCAAATCGTGGATCTGAATCCGTTCCAAAATGTTTGTGAATTCTTTGGAAGTCTAAAAACAGCGTCTTCTCCTATCAACGAAATCATTTCCCATGAACTGGAAAGATGGTCTCGAGTTGAAAACGTAACGGAGAAGAGAAACCGTGCAAGAAAAGAATGAAAACAGAAATTGTCTGTTACTGAAAAGGTAGCAGCGAAAACGGACATGGAACAAGAGGCAGTTGTAAACAGGTCGTAAAATGCGAGGGCCTGAGAAACGAGTAAACCAAGAAGGTTATTGGCGTAAACAAAAGTGTTCCGGGCAACATCGTGAAACCTCGCTCTCTGTTCATAGTCATAGTAAATTTTCGTTTTTCGGTTTTAACGACCTATAAATTGACACTATGTTCGACTTCTGATTTGAAACTGACTTTTCCCGGAACATTTAAAAAAAGAAAGAAAGAAAATAGTACTCCCCATGTCAAATTTGAACTCATTATTTTATCCCGTGACAAATTTGTTGACATTGCTGAAAACAAACTGTCAAATCAATTAGTTATGGTGAAAAAAAAAAAAAAACAACAACTTGAGATTTCGTATACAATCCACTTTATAAAATTTATGAACGGTCATTTTTACTGACCGCGTGAAATCTTTTATTTTTTGATGTGGAATACAGGAAGCTAGAAAATAGTTTCATTCAAATTGTGGCTTGTCAAATTTTCAAAATGTTTCAAAAATAAAATTTAAACAAAATGTAAGAAATGACAAATTGATGTAACTATATTTGGATTTCTGTTACGCCATAACCGGTTAACTATTTTCCAGGCGCGTTGTCGCAAATTGGATAAATGAAATTAGTCTACGAGTTGCAAGTGGTCACAGATATAAGTACGTCACTTATTGTGGAATAATAATTGTGACGGAAAATGGGTCACGAAGAGAGGTGAATGGCTGCACGACAGTAGGGGGTCGCATCGCCGTACTATGTCTTGCAATATGTCTATCTTGGCTTTTATCACGTCGTGTTTGTAAACAGAGATAAATTTCATCAATTTTTTGCCCGCTTTACGACATCTTCAACTGTGTCATTAAATTATATTGTTTACAAATTTCATCAAACTGTTGCTCATCTCTTGAAACATAAATTGAGTTCCCAAATTGTGTAACATTACAATTTACAAAACTTTGAAATTAATACAAAAAAATGTTGCAAATTTTATTTAAAACAAATTTTCATTTTGCAAAAAATTGATCTGATTATTTTGCAGACAAAAAATGATTATTTATTAATTTCCAAATCGCGGGGTCAATCAACCTCATCTCGCAACATTTCTTTTTCAGACGAATACGATGCTGGGTTTACATCCTCGACTGGTTTATTCGAAAAAGGTGAAATCCAGATGCGTTCAAATATAGAAACTCCACACCGAGGCACCGAAATTGCGGTTTACAGGAAGCTCAATTCTTTTTACCGACGCGGACAGATTTAGATATCTACTGATTTTACCATAATTCCAATTTCAACGCTCCGACACAGTTTAATGCACGCAGAGACAAATATTTGGACACCCAAAAAACCACAATCTTGAGCAATACATTTCTACCAATCGACCACGACTCATTGTCAATATTTATGAGGGGCAGTAAACATTTAAAAATAACAAAAAAAGAAAAGAAAACCCCGTTCTTTCTCTCTTTTTTTGAAGTTTAAAAATTTCTGACAAGTCTAAGATTTGTTCTGGGATTTAATTTTGAAGTCAGACAAAATCGAGCCGAGTCTATTTTACATGGGATGTTTGTAGTGCCGTGGCGTGCCATCTGCTAGGGCAGAGAGGTGAAACGAAAAAAGAAGACAACGAACCGATGATATTTGTGGAGGGGAAAAGAGCGTACACACAAACGAGGATAAAAAAAGCTTAGCTGATCGCAATTAGAAAGGGACAGTGGAGCAAAAGAGGGGAGGAGTTCTGCGACGTCGACGCCATCTCGACGGCATCCCTTTGCTTTTCTTTCTCTTTCTAGCGCCCTCGCTGGGACGACAACCACCGCGCTGAAATTTCGCTCTCTCTCTCTCTCTCTCTCGCTCCTTCGCTGCCATTCTATTCCACCCCCGTGCCGAAATAAATCAATACATGTGTCTGCTACTTGGTGTGCCAGCCAAACCTTGAACGAGTCGCAAAGCCATGATTGTCCGGTCTTGAATCCGGCGGTTCAATTAAAATCAATCAAACTCAAATGATTCATTTATCGAATTCGGTATTCGTCATATCTGGAAATCATACATTCAATCACGTACCAAAATGAAATGAGAGAGGTGTTTCATGGACTGGATTATAAACCAAAATAACAATTACCAGAACGATTGATCTCAATTGAAATTGCAATTGTCAAAATTAAAATGGATTTATTGAATGTTCATTTGAATCCTCTGAAATTCGATTTAAATGAAGTAAAAACGAAAAGTAACTTACCTAACTGACGATAAATATCAGCCTTCAAATGGTTAGGCAGTGTTGTTTCCTTTAAAAGATTTTCATAGCTCTCTTTAGCTTTAGGATATTTTCCCTGGACTTCGAACAAATGCGCGATGTGAAAATTAACTGGAAAAAAAGAGAAAACAAAACAAAAATTACACACACATTCAGACATTGAGATGTACAAGATGTATAATTTCAGTCTATGAAACAGATTTTAATGTTGGTTTTGAGCTTTAATTTTGCGATGTGCGTGGCATACAAGGTGCATCAAACCAAACGAATTGCGTGGAAAAACAAAATCAACGTAATGGAACCAGTGAGCAGAGCGAATTATCAAGCGATTTGTATGTGTGTTGTAACTGAAATGAAAAGCCGATGTGTAATTGGCAGGTCTTCCCAATGGTAATTCCGGAGCCGCTGAAAATGTATGGGTTGGTAGTGCACATGAAACGTTAAAACGTAATTCGAAAATTTGATTTGACGTGTAATTTGGCTCTTTTTGTTATCTTTTTCATTCAGAATGTATTCAGCAAACCACTTGTTCTCTTACAACAATAAAACACACACAACTTGATTAAAATTTCCGCTATTCTTTCTCTCTCTGTGTCCCAGCTCAAATCTCTACCATTCATATTTTTACCCACCTTTTTTTCTTTTACATAGTTATTTCAAATCTTTTTATATCATTCTTTTTCGCAAACAAATATTTCGTATAAAATTAAAATGTTTTCAAGTTTATGTTTATTTATCAAGTTTCCAAACTTTTGAATAGCTCGAGTTATTAATTTACCAATTGCATTGGTCGATTCTCAATTACATCATACGATTAATTTATTAGTTTTACGTTTTCTTCTTAAAATTGTTATAAGATGAAAAAACTTACTTTCAAGTTTGGAAAAGGAAGCAGGTGTAGTGGCATCGATTTGCGCAAGGGTCAGGTGTTTGAGTGATGCATCAAAATCACCATGGACCTTTAGCATCAAACCTAGCCGTAGGTGAACCTCGCAGGCTCGCGGAAATCCAGGGTCCACCCATAGTAATTGTTGGAATGCTTTTATAGCCCTGCAAAAGAAATTTTTCGTTCACTTTTATTGTATTCACAAAACTCAGAATCAGATGATTACAAAATAACACATCTTTGTTATGAAAATAATCCAAGTAAAAATTTATATACGTGCCCATAAATGAAACATAAATGGCCCATATATGCAACATAAATGTCACATATATGGTTTCATATTTGTGACATATATGACGATCCACCTAAAGAATCCATTTATGTGCCATTTATGCGGCATATATGGACCCATATATACATTTTTACTTGAGAATGGTTTTTAAAATTATGTTGCCGGCAAAATTGACGGTTCACAATTCCTGAGGTTGAAACGCCGCGGGAATTGCACTTTGTGCGTGTCCGGATCAAGGAACTAGCTGCTGCGGTATGCATAATGATATCGTGGAGCAATCAAGTAGATACAAAAGAGTGCAACGAGTGGATATATAAAAATAGAGGCACAAATGAGCGGCGTCGGTGGGACAGGAAACCGAGTGCCCTGATAGAGTCACGCACGCGGAATCACCCGTGTATCTTAGCGCCGCAATTGCTGGCATGGTCCTCAACGGCCAAATTATCTCTTATCTCTGACAACAATACAATAATTGCCGCCACAATTTGTTTATTTTATGCACGCCAGATGGACATTAGTGAAGAAGTATAACGAGAGTTTAATGTTATTCAATGTTATTCCTTTTTTATTTATTACTTTTGAAGTTCAATTATTTTTGTATTTATTAATTTTGAAATAATTTGGTTTGAAGTTTAATTGTCATTTTAGTGACACAGAATATGAATAAAAGAAAAAAAAATGGTGAGTACAAAGAAGAACGAAGCCTCGGATGAGACTGAATGATGATAAACCATATTGAACGAGTGACTAAAAACGCGGAAGGGATTGTGTAATGCCGCGGCCTCGAGTACGCAAAATGTACGAATATGTACTCGCGAGCGGCGCGCGTTCGACACGTGTGCGTTTTGCCGGCCGCGCACAGCCCTGAATGCAAGGCCACCTATTAGCTTACGTATCAGCTGACAGTGCTAAAAACAAAGCTTCATTTCAAGCAGCAGTTTTTCTATCTTATTTGTCACTGATAAATAATAATCTAATGAGTTTCTTTCAAAAACACTTCTATACAACATAATAAGATATTGTTCAATTATTTTAAAGAAGAAACAAATTAGATCTTTCCCAAGTACAACAAAATTCCAACTTGAAATGACAGTTATAAAAACGTACAAACCAAAATTTAAGGGTTGAAAATGAAAAGTTAAAAAAAAGATAAACGAAGAGGAAGATTATTTTTTTGCACACTCTGCAGGTTCATAAACTCCATCGGCAAACATTGAACCGACTAAACGTCGAGAAAAAAATAAAGGAACCGAACAAATAAAAAGAACAAAAAGAAAGAAAGACAAGTAAAAAGTGCAGGGGAATAAATTCATTGAAGAAATAAGCAGCCCATTCATTTGTTTGAGTGTGCTCTGCATTGGGCGCGGGGTTCGTTGTCTCTGGAAGTGAGTCATTCTTATGCGAGGCATACGCAAGTGAGGGCGAGACGGAGAAAGAAATGTCAGTGACTCGTGCGCGATTACGAAATAATCGTGCAATGATCCACTGGGTAACCTTTTTTTTTTGTCAGCGGCTTCAATTCTTATCGCTGCACGACGGTTTAACTTGGTCGATAGATATACCAACTCAGAGCTCTCGCTTTTATTTAACACTTTTCATTCTTTTCTTTTCATTTTTTTCAATCATTTTTATACGAAGCACCTTTTTCATTTTCAAACAGAAGCAACATTTCTAACTTTGTAACATTTTAAATT
>JAPYZS010002088.1:0-22404 GCA_030522925.1 Trissolcus japonicus
AGTATGTTCGAAGGCCCCAGGGTGAGAGATATAACTCCAGGTATCAGGTTCCAACGGTGAAGCACGGTGGTGGTAACGTCATGGTTTGGGGAGCATTTTCATCGGCTGGAGTTGGTCCATTGGTCCAAATAGAAGGCATCATGAACGCCGCGATGTACCGTGACATATTGTCGGAGCACATACTACCATATGCGAAAGAAAAGATGCCACGTGGTTGGATTTTTCAACAAGACAACGACCCCAAGCACTCGTCCAAGCTCCTCAAAGAATTTTTCACTAAAAAGAAAGTGCGCGTTTTGGATTGGCCATCGCAGTCACCGGACTTAAATCCAATAGAGCATCTGCGGCAAGAATTGAAGATGCGTGCAGGAAAGCGAAAACACTCAAATAAAAACCAATTGTGGCAGCATTTGTAAGAAGAGTGGCAGAATATGCCACAAGAACGGTTCCAGAACTTAATATCATCAATGCCTCGCCGTTGTGCTGCAGTTATCTCTTCTAAAGGCATGGCCACAAAATATTGAGTCAAAAATTAAACGACGATGAGTTCTAACGTTTTTTTGTTCATGTTTTCATTGTTTTTTGTTATTTTTTCTGTAATATTTTTGATGGTGCGTTTTTTTTGCACACACTATAATTGTTCATTCTTATTTATTGAGATTTATTGTTAAATTTAGACTACTTCTTTGCACGTTTATTTATCGCAATAAAACTATTCCTCACTCTGATGTAGCTCTACATTTTTTTACCCTCAAATTATTACCAAAAAATAATTTTATTGTTAGGCTCATTTTTTTTCACGCCACTGAAAATTGTATTAAAAAATCTAAAGTAAAAGTTTGTTTATGTCGCCTGCGCACTGGTATATAGCGCACATTTTTATCAAATACTTGAGTCAAATTTCCAAAACTCTTAATAATTTTTATCGAACACTCAAATAAAAATTATAAGACTCTTCAATAATTTTTATCGCGTGTTGCTTAAAATAAAAAACAAATTGAAAAAACCAACAAAGTAGGCATGCTATCCCTGCTTTTTGATACAGTTTGGTAAAAATTCATGAAAATTTAGTCATTATTATTACAAGTTTTTTTGCCGTGTATAAGTTATTTATAAAGCAGTAATACGTTGTATAAATTGAGTATAAAATTAATATGAATTTTATCGAATAAATATATTATATTCATGAAATAAATATAAATTTATCATATATTGTCGTCACTGTGCGTTTCGATCATAGCGTTGAAAAGTTATATCAGTCTCCTTTTAATAAACTATAGACTAAGGTAAATGTACCCCTTATCGTGACTGTACCCTATATCATGATGTTTTGGAATAAAATTTAACATATTAGAAAAAAATATAAATATTTTAATAATTATATATCCTGTTTAAATGGAAGATTATTTAGTAGGTAAAAAGTTCAGTCAAGTTTGGTTGTTCGTTTTACTTTTATGATAAATACACGGTCACGATAATAGGTACTAGAGTCACAATAGAGGGTACATTTACCTTATATGAAATCATTAAGAAAATAAAGAATGAATATTTAAATCAACATGTTCTGCATTGTTCAGGTGGCAAAGTGATATTGAGTATTACTCTAAACAATGTTTGCCTTTATCTAAACTAAATTTTCGTTTTCTGAAAACAAATCTATACGCCGCAAAGAATTAGTATTTTTGAAAAAAAAATTTTAGAATCTTTTCAAACTTTTTTGGAATATTCGGAATGAGACTAGAAAACAATTTTTTTAGATCATTCTTTTTTGTAGTGCATTGAAAGAACTACGAAAATAAAATGTTATGGTTATTTTTAGCAAGCTGTATAAAGTTACGAATCATCTACAGTGCATCAGAAATTTAATATCTTTAAATTTAAGAAGATTATACGACATCATTGTGATTGAAATTTTATTTTGAATGCATCTCAAATATTTCATTTTATTGGACCACAAGTGTACCGTGTAAAAAAACGATAACGACATGGTTGAATGTCGTTTCATTGTAAGCGTTGGCTTTTTAGTTGGCACAGTGATTGACCAATCACCGCGTCAGTTTATTTAGCATCGCCGTGTGAGCAGCAATGACCCTGCCAGAGATCCGAGTGTACGTAAGGCTGCAACACAAACGAGTGACTGAATGAACCTGCATGCCGGGATGCGGCCTTGTTAATTACTCACCCCCATCCAGTTAGCCAGCAAAACTCGCGTCTCTTTCTCGCTTGATCTCATTCTCTCTGTCTCACTCCCACTCAATCCTCTTGTGCTCTTTCTCTATGTCCAATTCCGTCACACTTTCTGTCCCAACCTATTTTCCGCAAGCTGCTCTTCCGTCCGTCTCCTGATGAATCACCCGACTGATTCGCCACCCACAGAATAGCCAGCAATGGCTTTTTGTATCTTTTTATTAAAGGTAGGCAGATACGTGGTCAGCCAGAACACAGAATCTGTCGACTAAATGAACACCAAACATTTTACATACCGTCAAACCACGCAAATTTCATTTACTTTGCTAACAATACGACACAACATTTCTTTTAGCCTCTACTATTGAAAAAAATATTACACAGTTTAAACAATTCATGCAGAAATTTTATTTTTCGTTTCATTTTTTTTTCATAGTGACTAAATGAAGTGTCAGACGGATGAAATGAATTTGAACCTAGTATATGAATGTATTATGGCGGATCGATATGATGATTAGCAGTTCAAAATGATGATATTGCAATAAATGGTGGCGGAGCACTTGCTTATTAATATGAAGCATTAATCGTTCACATGTTGAGTTTTCAGGTCAATGATCGGCCTTGTTGTATGCGCGTTAATGGTGATGCAAAAGCTTGTAGATGTGTGTAAGCCGCCAGAGAGCAAAAGAAATGATAATCAACGAAGCGTAGCGACTGGCAAAGTAATTTAATAAATAACGTGGTCCTATTGCTGTCGAGTCTTAATTGAATTTGTCCCTTGGACCAAGTTGTCGTAATGGTGACAGTTGTAGACGGGCGCGAAGCTCATAGGTACAGCGAGGGTTGCGCTTATTATAATAGGCACGAAATTTGCATAATGGATACATATGCACGCGTCGAGAGGTCCCCTAGACCTTTCCAAGACTCGAGAGATTTGCTTCTCTCTCCACTTGAGTTGTCAGCCGGTTCTTGCAAAGTTATGCACATTACACGGCGCAACCCTTAAGACCACCATCGTTGAATTTACCCTTTCACCTTACACTCATGCCACGAGACGTTGATTGATTAACCCGAAAACATCGCAAGACAACTTTGCGACTTAAGCGCATTTGTCACTCGTTTCAATGGACGGGCATTCTCTCTCTTTTTTATCCTGCTTTCATCTTTTAAAGCTACGTTTCTTTTTTTTCTTCTGGATTGCCTCCATGGATCCCAAGGTATAAGCTTCTGCACAGAAATTTCTCCAAGCAGCGCCAGGATAATGGCACGTATTACTAGCGTATCAACAGAGAAGGAAAAACGGAAAAGAGCTTGCTCTCCGGCGCAACATAATGTGACGTGCATTGTGTCGGAGTTAGCGCTGCTCGCTTATTCAGCCCTAGCACCACTTGAATGTAAAGCTTCGCGAAATGAAACCCCGTCGAGCAAGAAAGTAGTAGCCGCGGGTGCCGCTTCTCTGTGCCCTGATCATCCGTAACTGCTCGCGATCTACGGATTTTTTCACCTTAAACCCCGACCACTCTCTGGCTACTAATTCTTGATTTTTATCGTTAGCTAGTTATAATTTTTATCCGGACACAATTTTAGCAGCAAAAACTATTACATCATCTTAGAAATAATTAATTTCAACAGCTTGCGAAAATTAAAATTGAAATTCCGCATTTTATTGGTACATCAGCGTATGCACTGCGCTATGGATTTGAAAGCTGTGCACGGCGTATGATGTATAACATCATCTTTTATGATATTTCCCTGCTTGTGGTATGGGCACAGGTAATGCAAAACGTTGTATCATGCGATTGTATTTTCGAAGATGTTCGTCTGCACTTTTGAATGTAAAGTGTCTGCTACGTTTTTACACAGCCCTCTTCATTGCTTTCACGCTCTATGGAAGGCTATGTTAAAATTATTATTGAAATTGGATTTCGCTGCATCTTACGGCTATATTTATATCAAAGCGTACATAAACACTAAATCTAATTTGGTAAATCGGATGCATAAGAAATATCGTGACATTAATATGGGGAAGATTGGACGAATGACATCTCAATGAAAAATCAGAGCTTATCTATTTTTGATGTAACAACAATTTGACGATTCAGTAAAAATTCAATGCGCTGGAAAGAGAAACACAGGTGTTCTGGATGAGGCAGACATTTTGTGTTAAAAGCTAGAGTTGATAAAAAAGACAAAATTTTTTGTCACACATCATCGTTATTTTTTACGTCTCGCTGAAACAAATTAAATATAAATTAAAATTGTCAGTTTCATTCGATAGTTTCAAACATTCTAAATTTTCGTGTCTAAAAATATAGGGCAGAGTTAAAAAAAAATGATTTTTCACCTTTTTTATTAACAATTTCAGTTAGAGGAATTTATTTAATTAATTTATTTGGTTAGAGTTGAAGTTAAAGTATTCATCACCTTTTTCTTATTGCAAGTAACTGTTTCTTTTCGTTGTAACTGTAGATGGTTTTGCATCATTCAAGAACGTTTTAAATTTCGTGAAATGAATGAACATGAAATCAATAACTTAGCGTTATAAGAAGTACTTAAAGTGTTTAAAAGTCATTCATCACTTTTCGTACTGAGACATGCTGAGCTTTTTGTGTATGTGGCAAAAATCTTGCAGTTTATATATATAATTTTATTATTTAGAGTTGAAATAAAGAGTTGCACACCAAATGAGATGAAAATCGAGAGTATGAATACATGAGATGTAAAACAACATATCTTTTAAATTTACTAGATTTCAAGGGTGCACTACACGCGCCCATTCAATATATTTTCTTGTATAAATCTGTCAAATATCTGGTCAATCAAACAAAACAAACACACCTGTCAATGAAACATAAACGATAACGCGTAAATTGGCTGCATATCCAACTTCACGATATCATCAACTTTATATGTATGGACTAGAATGTCAAGCGCGCTTCGCGCGCTCTCCTCCATCGGGTTTTCAAATTTTACAAAAAATTAAAATATCTCGGCGCACGCTACGCGCGCGCCTGCCTTTTGATTCTCACGTTTCCTAACGAACCTAAATGTCAAATGTCCGGCCTGTCAAAAAATGAACTACCAGGCATTGCCGTCGGACCGTCACATTATCTAACAAATCTAGAACTTACGCAAAACGCGGCTCATCATCACACTTTTAATCAAACGACCCATTACACTCTTATTCCCACCCCGAAATGTCAAATTGTCGCGACCCGTCGAACGTAAACAAACCGGCCTGTCAAAAATAAACGATGACGCGTGAATTGGCCGCGGATCCAACTTCAGGGTGTCATCAACTTTTTAACTGTGGACTAGATTGTTTGCGGCGCGCTGCGCGCGCCAGTATATATTTTATACCTGTCAAACTGAACTGTCAAATATAAACCTCTGACCCATTAACTTAGTCAAGTGTCACACCCGCGGCCAACTTCAACGATGTCCTCATCTTTGTAAATAAGGACCAGCAGAGAGGCGCGCGCCTCATAGTCATTTGTAAATTTCCAATTTTTAACTAAACATTCTCAGCTCCCACACAGACAAAAATATAGTTCAAAATATATTTTACATATATTTTATATACTTAAAATATATTCGTATATATTCTACGTATATCTCATTTATAAATTTTTATAAAGCGGCAATAACTTATATAAATTTAATATAAAATAAATATAAATTTTATCAAAAAAATATACAATATTTATATAATAAATATAAATTGGACATATATTTGTACGTTTATTTTTGTCCCTGTGAGGATTTCGTGTAGGAAAGACAATTATTTAATCACTCCCAATGATACTTGATACGAACCCGTCGAGACGAGCAAGAGGTGAGCGTTATGATTATACAATGATACAGTTTAGTGCATAATTCACAAGACGGTGAAAAGAGGAAAAAACACTCGTCAGTAATAAATTTCAGTTGTGCAAAATCTCATCGGACATGGTTTGTTATGCTTGCGTTGCGCGAAGGAGGTTGTCAGAGAATCTAGCCCCGGCGATAGAAAAGCACGCATCGCGCCTCACCCCTCGACTTGTGCTCACTTCCGTGATAAATTAATCGTCGATTTCCGACGATTACAATTTGGTATGCTTCCAAATCGCTTGCACTCTTTTTGCGGCGGTGAATTTTATCCATGTGCATTTTTCATTCGGTACGGTGCGGCACTCAAAAAGAGGATATCCATCTTGCCTAAAGGATGGCTGATGTCCCCCCTTCAATCTTTGCCCCTCCCGTGTCGGCATCGCGATGCTCCGTGCGAATCCACCTCATCCCCAGCCTCACGTCGGCTATTCTTCCGTCGACTGGCTCGTTTCCAAAAATATTATAAAATTCCCAATTACGAGGCATGGATTGGCGAGGTAAATTGCCTCTGCAGATACTGCTTCAGACCCCATATCCAGGCTTATGCGACCGTCTAGCATAGCGCGGTCAAATCTTTTGTACGTCATTTTTTTCGCTTCTGCTTTCGCCCTATTTCAACCTATTTCACCCCCACGTCCTTCGTGGGGGAGAAGTGTTTTCCCTCCCCCTTCGTGTTTTACCCTTACGGCGTGTATCCACCATCGAGTCTCTTACAACCTTCTGCTTGACACCGATCGGTAATCCATTACCGTGAGGCGATTGGCTAATTGAAGGTGAAGAGTCTCTATTTAGGTATACTGTTAAACCCAACGACCCCGGTCAATGCACCTTGTAATTAAACACTAAGAACAGCAAGACAAACTCTCTTTATCCTATCCGTCCGGAATATTGCGCATTCCCCTATATAAACGGATTTATATCGACCACGGTGATATTGCAAAAACATGTGGATTATGCAATGTAACGGCACTAGGTAATTTATGTTTATATAATGTTGTTCATACTGGATGCACTAATTAAGTTGCAAACACTATCGAGATTGTTTCGGTGGATATCGAAACGCAATCTGAATTAGACTCTAGTTAATAAAATCAGGCTTTTTCCTGAATTAATGGAATGGTATGGTACAGATATTCAGAGGAGCATACTCCTAATTTCAATATTTGAAGCGAAACAATTAAACTTGATTTTTGTAAAGAAAATAAAACGATAACAAAGTTGTGAGGTAATTTGCCGGCTAACAGACTTTTATGTTAAGTCTGCTCAACTCATTTCATCAAGTATGCTGAACTGCAAGTTTCAATTAATATTACAACATCATAAGCTTTCTGTCGACTTAGGGGGTAATCGTATGATCCGCGTCTCTTTGAACATATTTAATACGCTTTATTTTCGATCGTATTGCGGTTAAGCTGCGTAACGGGCTTTCATTTCTGGCTACAGAGCATTTACTGCAAAATTATCGAGTAGCTGCGAATGCGACTCACAACTGTCCCCAAGAGGGCAAGAGATGCAATGCAAGCGAGAGCGACTGGAACATTACAAAATCGAAGTTAAAACTTTTATCGGGCTTCTATTTTTAAGATGGCCGCGACCTATAATAATATTGTACTGTTATGACGGTCCGCAAAAAGAATGGAATCTGGCTCGTATTTTCCGACTCATTTTCTCGCCAGCTATCGTGAGCGCCCTCGTAAACGTAAAGGGCACTCGCGCGTTGACACAGCCCCGCCTGCAAAAATCGTTTAAAAGCTCTCCTGGCCGCGTCGAAGATAAAGTTTGAGGTCAATGGCCTAATTCAGATTATTTGTAAAAAAACGCCCAATTTTTTAACAAATTCAAATTTTTCTGTATTAAATTTACATCGTAAGTGTATTTTATCTGAAAATGCTCAAACTTCATCCTTCCTCACCTATATAACGATCTTGGCTTAAAAACAGATGAGAAATATTATTGATGAAGATTTGTTGTGGTGAAGTGGAATGGGATGGGTTCTAATAAATATCGTTGATAAGTCAGCAGAATGAAGAACTGTCTATAACGACTGTCTTTGGTGAGTCAAAATCGGGATTTCATTTAAGTAGAGCAATCCTTAGTTATTAAAGCGAAAAAATTACCATACTGTAACCTTTTTGATACATCGACCATTAAATTCAGCATTGAATCAAAACTTGTCTCTCAGTATTCCATAAAGCACAATTTCCGTTCTTTTGGCCGCTTGCTGAAGAATTAATAATTATGAATTTTTCAGTAGGATGAAATTGCTGTTTTTTTCGTTAATTTAATTATCACGTCAGTTTGATGTTATCAACGTTTATTGATCAGAGTCTGAAACTCCTACGCTAAAATGGTAAATTGGCAGGAGCCTTTACCCCGAGCCGGTTGCTGTGACCCACCAAATCGATTGCAGTTCTGACGGTTTGCTTTTACCTGATGTTGGTAAAACAGACTTTGCAAGCTACATAAACCGTCACGGATATAACAGATTGCAATAAATTTAGTCTCGGAAAAAAGTAAATTATTTCTAACTTGCAACTAATATAAAAAAATGTGTCTATTCAAAAAGTGCAGGAAAAAATTTGAGTTAAAAGAAATTTTATGAATTACGAATTGTAATTTGGCAATAGTAATGGAAATATCGGTGATTTTTTATCATTTGAAATCTTAATTCTTCGATCGATCTAGTGAAAAATTGTTTTTCAATTTATTAAATAAATTATTATTTGTTAAATTGAATATTATTTTCGTATAGATTTCGTATAGATCCACTAAATTTTATATTAATAAACCTCAAAAGTTATCTGTTTTTGATAAAAAACAGCACATAATTATTAACATATACGGAATTAATACTAAATTTTTTGGTGATATATAGAAAAGCTCAATGAGTAATGCAGAGCATTCGCTATAGATGGCGCACTAAGTACTGCAACATCAGATTGATAATTCTTTGGCACGATTTGTAAAAAATATTATAAATATTTTCAATAAATAATACAAACTTTTCTCAAATATTAATGATGCTTGAGAGCTATATTTGAAAGTAAGAAAAGGGTTAGGAAACAATGTAAAGGGTTGAAATAAACGTTTTCATCATGGATTTTTCTGCAATATTTATAACAAAGTCCAACAAAATGAACATTCAACTCAACTTAATTCGTAGTTATAGTCTTTGTAATATTGCAAGTTACACCATGTAATTATCTTACTCTCATGGTACTCTCAGGTCTCCCTATGGAGTTGTTTTACTGTCTGCGTGGTGTAAAATATATGGATGTATGCCGGAAAGATAATTTACGTAGTTGTAACGGCAAGAAAGTGCCGCAAAAAGCACAGCAACAAACTTAAACTATAGTCTATTTATGAGGAGCGATAAGGCACCTAAGCTCTGCAAAACTTTACATCTTCCACGAATGTAGGTTTATCAGTTGAAAACATACTACCCTGTTTTGCAATATAATTTAAAATTGAATAAAGCCGACGCACTCGTGAACAAATTAATTTGATTTTCATTAATTCATGTATATTATTTTTTTATTGAATCAAAATAATACAAACGATGTAAATCAAAAGATGTAAAATTGACTTGTGCAGAATCTTTAATTACATATCTGACAGAATTTGATCAAAGCCAAGAACTCTTTATGCACTGAGATTCAATCAAGTCTTAGAAGGAAAAATTGAAAGATGAATATTTTAATACACTTTGTAGTCAGTACCGGCAAGGCGCTTTATATTATCATGATCGATCGAAGCGTTATTCATAACGACAAGAACAAAACATATCAAAATTGTACAAACGAAATTGGATTTTAGAAACAATATTGCGCTTCCTTTCTATGCCGCGGGAAAAAAATGTTCGTTTCTCGAAAGCACATTTAGTGACGCAGTAACGAGAATAGGGCTTCCCGAGTCGAGATGCTTTGAGGGGTGCTCGGCATAATTTCACTTCGTGGCCCTGTTATTCCATCGTGCGAAAATAAGAAAACCGGCCTCCAAGCTGAAGCAGTACTATTACCCACCCTCTCGATTTTTATTTACAAAGGCTACTTTAGAACCCGCGAGTACTGCAAAAATGTTCTTTCAAACATTTACTCTTATATTTACGCTCAGAGACTCGCACAAAAAGATATGAGACATTCAAGTTGTCACGATTTTATCCCTGCAATGGAAAACAAAAATAAACTATTCCTTGTAACTGGAAGAAAAAACTTTTTTATGTGTTTAAAATACGTGAACTTGACTAATTCTTCAATTAAACTAGTTCATGCTGATATCATTGATGAAGGTTCATATTTATGCGTGGAAAGCTTGCACAGAATAGACCCTTATATGCAACATGTGGTGCCCACAAATAGATATATGTATTTTAACACTTCGAGTAGCAATAGTTCTCAATGATTGTAAGCAAAAAGTCACAGATTTAAAAGTGTATAAAATTAAGTGTGTGAAATGTGTCATGAATTCATTAAAAGATGGATTCAGGAATAGAGCAAAAAGTAGAGTGAATCATGTTAAAGTCTGTCAACCGCTGGCTGAATTATATTTAATTTTTAATCAAGCGAAATAATTAAACAGGGTAAATTAAAACAAACGCTCAACGAATGCTAAATGAAAAAAAATCTTAATGAGAAAAAATCAAGAAGCCGGATTCGGTCTTAAGCAGAGTTGTCTTAGGTCACGTATACAAAGAAAAGCTTGTGCGTTTTATTTTACCCTCAAGCGTCATAAAACGTTTGTCGATTGGTAGGGCCCTCTTTTGTATAGCGCCCTAAAATGTCGATAACTGTGTTTCGTTATTTTCGCTTATTGAAGAGAACAAAAGAGCTGTTGCGAACAAGAAGGAATTACTTGCGTAATTAAAAATCTTGCTCGTCTTTATAGCCAAACAGATAAGAAAAAAAATTCGGCCCTTTCTCTTGCTGCGAACATTTTTTGTATCGTTCATCTATTTACTTTTGAGTTTTTCAGGATTGTATCTCGAATGGAAAGCTACAACAAAGGCAACTGTACGTTTCAAAGAAACATTTATTATTCGTATCTAGCAATTGTTTGTCACTAATTAAAATTTTACAATGTTTAAAAAAAAAATTTTTTCAGCAATAAAAATTATAAAAGGTTTTTTTATTCGTCTTGTACAAATTTTGTTCTCATTGAATCTAACGTGAAAATGAGAATATGATAATGAGTATGAAGAGATAACATAATTGATATTGATTCAAGAAACTTAGTCTCGCTAGATCGAAAAGCTGCATCTTGATTTTATTGAATTAATGATTAATCAGTCTAACATGCATTGTAATTTCAATCACCATAATTATGAATTTATATAATTATGAGCACTTACATACACAAAGTTATGATCCGTTTGAGATAATCATTTTAAACACCGGCTTACTTAAGCTTTGCTGTCCTTAAATTTCAAAATCGGATTATCTGCTGTCGGTCATGAAATTGTTATTATTGAATGCTATTGTCTGTTCAATATTTATCCATTTTAAAATCAGCTTTTCATTAAATTCAATTTCTCTTTGGTGTTTTGTCCATTCATATATTTATGTGGACATATATATACTTGTCCATATAAAAAACGTAACACTTTATATGTAATTCTTATGGGAAGTGTTGCGTTTTTTATTTGGACTAGTGTATGTGTGTGTTCATCATAATTAAAATTTCATCCCCACTCAAAATATTAATAATTTTTTTCTATACACGGAAAGAAATGGAGCACTAATTTTCACGAAGTTTCGCAATAAAAGTGTGATCGAAATACTTACTAGTCAAGTTTGTGAATTCACAATTTAAAAAAATATTAATTTGTTGTCGAATTTTATGATGAAATTTTTTAAGGACCATAAGATATTTCGAACTGTTTTTATTACACATTTTAAGTTTATTATGCTATCGCTCTAGGCCTCGAGTTGTCGGGCCTAAAGTAGTTAGGCAACATAGAGCGCCTACATACGTTAGACGCAGTATATGCGCTCATACTCTAAAAATTGTTATCCTGATAGTAAAATTTTGTATGTGCCTAAGAAATTTTCAGACCTATATTGTATTTTTCATCACTTTCTTTAAAAATATTATGTATAAGTCAGTAAAATTTTGTATATGCTCAGCAATGTTTCATTTCTATATTGTTTCTTCATCATTTTCTTCAAAAATATTATGTAGTAAGCAGTCTTGTCACAAGATTCCTTGGTATCCTAGTAAAAATTAGTGCTTCATTTCTTTAGTTGTAGTTGTTAAATTATCAAATATCAATAATTGTTTGCTTTTATTTCACATGCGTAATAACACCCCACACGGACGAAAATATATTTAAAAATAAATTTTACGTATATTTTATATATTTAAAATATATTCGTATATATTCTACATATTCTCATTTATAAATTATTTATAAAACGGCAATAAGTTGTATAAATTTAATATAAAATTAATATAATTCAATTTAAATTTTTGTTGTATAAATTCTGGTTGAATGCAAAAAAAAAAACATTAATTATTTTCAATTGGAATCATAGTCAAGAACACTTTTATTTCATTTTAATTCAATTAAATTAAATTCAATTAGTGATACAGCAAGATACGTTTCATTGTATTAAATATTTTCTTTTATACATCATTGTGATGAAAAGCTAGAATTTTGTTTTCTTGTTTATTTGTTTGTAAGATTTGACGAATAAAAGAATTAAATTATTTTTCAATTAGAGGAATTATAGAACAAGAGGTAATAAACAAATTGAACTAATGAAGCTTGTTATTCACATGGGATTAAGTTGCATACAACTACCTTATTTCCAGGTATTCTCTTGCAGCATAGTTATTGTATCTGTCATTTTAGCACTTACATGTATACATTTTTTTCATTCCCGTGTTATTGCGGCTTGTCTTTATCGGCAGCTTCGCATCCCGTTACACCTGTCTCTTTTGCTCTTTAGCTTTGAACGCCATCCCACGTTTCCATAGAGATAGGTAAATGGAATCCGTAGCGAAGCCGTTGCTATGGCGATTTGCTCCGCAGCTTCACCTATATCGCTGCAACCGTCCGTCTCTGTTGCTCTTTGGCTTCATGTGCTTTCGTCTCCGTTAAGGTAGCGTCGATCCCTTCTTCGTTTCCGTCGGGCTTTCGCACAAATTTAACCTTTCTTGTTCCTATCTCACCTGTTCCGACAGGGAACAAAACGCGAATTTACACGCGCAGACGGGTCCTATACCTTGAGTTGCTCTTCCAAACAGTTGGTCCTCTTCGTAGCTCCAGTTTGACGTAGCTAAACCGTCAGACAAACTTCCTGAGCAATGGGCATTCTTCCGCTAGGCCTAATTCACACAACAACTCAGACCTCCGTCAATGCAATTATCACGTCGTTACGTAGCTTCCAAAACCTAAGCCTGAGTGAGTGTTTACTCAGCGAAGAAACTTGTGTTTGACGGGAAACAAACTTGAGAAGAATCACTTTCCACGTGTAAGAACTTTCGACATTTCCAACGTTGGTGTTTTTTTCTTACGACCGAAAAAAAAGTAATCTCAATTATACAAATGTAAATATGACACATTCATGTCATGGGATTTAAAAAATTTAATGCAAAAAGAATTTCAAAGTTTGAAACTAAAAACAAAGTTGCAAACCAAAAGATTTTCCGAAAAAATTTACAATAACGCAAAAAATTATCGTCAAACTGGAGACTTTAATGCACTGGTGTCGTAGAAATCTTACAACTTCTAATATGTAAACGGTTGGATTTACCCTCAAGATCGAAAATATATTCACTAAAATATATTTCAATTTATACATATTATCGCCGCAATTTATAAATTTTTTATATAAAAATATAATTTATTTTATAGGGTAAATAAACCAATAAATGACCATTAAGATTCGGTACTAATGAATGACCGCCAATTTAAAATGCATTGTCTATCTCTATCACAGTTCAGACAGTTCAGTTTGACAGAAACGAAAGTTCGTGTGTCCAACTTTTTTTTTGACAGTGCGAAAATTTTTTGACTACTGAGAATGTGTAGTTCAAAATTTAAAAATAACGAATGACTATGTGGCGCGCGCTTTGCCTCTCTCCTAGTTATATAATAAAATTTATATGAAAAATATATTTTATTTTATAGTTTATAAATTTATGCATACAATTTGTCGGAACATATTTTATATAGACAAAATATATTTTATTTGTATTGACAAAATATATTTATTTTCTGTGAGAGTACAATTCTTAAATAGTTAAATAGAGATTTGGTGAGAAGGCTAAAGTAAACTCTTCAGCCGTAAAATATTACGATAAATTGTAATCAACTGCTCATTGAATTTCAATTAGAAATTTTATTCTGAACGAACTGCTGTTATTTTTAGCAGTTGTTTATAGAACTTTTTTCAATGTATATAATATACATGAATTACATTCTTGCAATTTTTACATTTGATTTTATCATAAAAAGTATATACTATTCAAGAAAAATTGTTTGGAAAAAAGATCTTGTAAAAGTTACTGAACCTTAGAAAATAAAGGTTGAATTTCATTTCTTATAAACATGTGTAAAATAATAAAAAATTGAACACTTGAAAGAGTTTGAACGAACAGTTGTACGTTGAGCGAAACCCTGTTCTGCTGGAACGAGTTTTCTTTCATCGCAAAATTTCATTTTTACCAAAGACGATTTCGTTTTTATATCGAATTGATTTGCTGAATGAGTACAGTATTGATATTATAGTGAATTATTCAAAACTGTATGCACATAATCAATTCCCTTAATGATAAACTGATTAATAATGTAAATATTCCTGTAAAAATTTGCAAAAATTTGATGCAAATTTCATGATTTATTCATTCATTTATGATTCTTAGTATTTTGAATTTGATTTTAAAGTTACCTTCTAATCAAAGATAGGGGAGACCGGGGCGAAATCGTCATGATTTTTTCGAGTGGAAATTTCTGCAAGTACTTATAAAATCAGAAGGGTCTTATAACAACCAATATCTACTCTGTAGTCTTGGCTATCTAATACTTGAAACATACAGATTTCATCAATTTATAAACAAATATCTTAAAATTCAAGATTTTACTTTTGACTATCATAAATATATAAACATTTTCAGAACTCATAAGGATTAACGCAATTGATTCAAAATGTGTAAGATAAATCTATATTTCAAAACTCATCTGAAGAAAAAATTTCAACTTAATTGTTTTGTAGGATAAATAATTTAAGTTTAAATAACGATTTAATTATTTAATATAAAAAATAAAATAAAATGAGTCCACGTCACATCTGGAAAATAAAGACGCACCACTCTGACGCCTATTTTAAGGCAATAAATTTTCCTTTCATAGAAGAAAAGGATCATATGGCGAGCTTCACTCGCGTAACGTCTGCAACGGACCCAAAACAAAACTTGAGTCGCTGCGAGATTCGAGCAAACAATATTTAGAATCACTCAAGATTCTATATAAATTAATTTTGAATCGCTCTCGACTCGTATAACTTTTTCTATATAAAATCACGAGTTGTAACATGTTTCAGGGAGTCATAAAATTTTATTAATTTTCTAAGAATTTCCCACCAAAAGGAAACATATGACATTGTACATTGATCCCACTCGTCATCTTCAAAACGGAAACTGCCAAATAGAATCAGAAATCGGCTAGAGCTCAAACCGTGCACAAGACAACATTAACATCGTCCTCGAACGACCCACTAGTTGTCAAATAAAAATTGCTAACGTTGTCTTGTGTTTAATTCAGAGTGCGTGCGTCTCAAATAAAAAGCAAATTTGCAGAAAATAATATTATATTATTTAATCACTATTTTATTATTTGTAAAACGTTAATAAAATATTTCGGAAATAGTGTATTAAATAACTAGTTTATTTCTGTGGCTGTCAGGAAAAACCAGTTAACTACCAGTTGAAAATATTAAAAAAATTAAACTTGAAACATTTTTTCAAACAAAATTAGAGTTCTGAATAATGTTAAATCATTTGAATTATAGTTGTTTGATCCCCATAGAAACAATTTTTTGAGTTCGTCTTACAGAAGTAGATAAAAAAAACAACGTAAAATATGTTTTTAACTTAAATGTACAAAAAAGCACTTAACTGGTTTTTGTACACAACATTAATAATCACAATTTCTTCAAATTAAACCGGTATTATCGCCCTACGGCCGACTTCACCCCGGTCTCCCCTATTGTTTTGTACATCTTAGAAGATTTTTCTTATGTCATGAATTTAGGTCAATAATATTTCCGTTAGCGTTGAATATCGATCTCAAACTAAATACGACTTACATTGCGAGGTAATTTTATGAATGACAAAATAATTTGGTAATGAGAGTATTTGAATATCTACAGCTAATTTATGAGATCAGATTTATACCTACCTCATTGTGTGTGCATATTCGACAAGATCACAAGTCATCGAAGTGGAAGATGTCGAGAATTGGTAACGCTAACTAAGTTATCTATTTATATCGGTTTGAATCGCAACGTCTAATCGAATGTGTCGGCTTTAAAACTCAAAGTTATACCATAAGCCGGATATATCTGAATGGGGAATTTAGCTATGCTCGCGCGATATGCTCTCGACAGGAAGTTAGAATTAGTTGTTGCGTTGCGACAAGCTTGCAGCAACGATTATGACGTGGCTGCTAATTAGAGAATTACGAATGTTTGTGTCTATCATTCAAATCGAGCATTTTGAGTGGCCTGTTATTCCGCGAGCCTGATTTGCCCTTTTCAGCGGTGCGGCTTCTCTGCGCAAGTTTCGATCGGCTGTGATGTACGAGCTCTCGCGAACACACATACTCATTGGCTTCATTGACATGAACATCTGAAACTCTCATCAACTTTACTCATTATGTGTAATTTGATTTGAAACTTGATTAACAGTAAATGCTGTCAAAGGACAAAGAGAATGAAATGGAATCACTCTCTTTTCCTTTTTCAAATGTTTCGTCGATGCGATGGCTTTTGTTCAAGCATTTACTGCGTTTCAACACACTTAACGACCCTCGTACATTATGCGAGCTCATTTTTTGTCCACGCTGTAATTGAGCGCGACTATTTTGTTAATCGTCCTTGTTTTTTTCCCCCATTTGCTCGTTTTTCAATGGATCATTACCTTTGCCGATGTTTTTCGTTAATTATAAATCGCACTAATGATCAAATCCAAATCAACCCCATGGTATTTGTTAATTAATTTCGATCCATTGCCTCGCGCATTAACAGAAATGGTTCGCGGTCACTTTCATCTGTTTCCAGCTTTACAAAAGTCAAACCTACTGCAACAAAAGTGATTAAATTAAAGATCACTAAATTCCTTTTGTCGTACACAAACTTTTTTTTTTTTTGATGTTTTTGTTTGTTTTCTTTCATTCTTTAGAAAAGTTTTGTAATTGAATTTGTTTTGCTTACAATCAAATTTTATTTTGTTTTGACGTATTTCATTTTATTTCATGTAAGTTGTATGAAAAATGTTATTCAGCTGGAGCTGATCACTTCTTTGCAAAACGTGTCAATTAATTTTAGAAATGAATAAACGTTTGTATTAAAACAATTTATCTCGCAAATGTAATGTATCAAGGTCTATAACATTAATTGCGACCTGACAGGTCACTGAAGATGCACCACAGTAGAAAGTAAATTCCGAGTTTAATTGGCAATTAACTCGTTCGCTAAATCGGGTCCTTGAGTCGAATAATGAGTCTGATTTGTGACATAAGAATTTACTGAGATATATAAGTATCAATATCTTTTCGCGCTTGACGTCTATTACAATCGCTCTATCTTTTCTCGCAATAATACGACAAACTAAAAATTGCCACTTCGACGGTTGGCTATGAAATCTCGCAAATAAGATCAATTAATACAAAACTTGCGCACATGAAGTTCAACTGACAACCTCGAAAAGTCTTTTATAACACGTTTCGAACGTATAATTGTAGTTCTATGTTACAAACTTGGAAAAGACAGATTAAAATTATTGTCAAAGATGTAACAATCAAGAAATAAAACAGACGCATAAACGAAAATGTGTTCTACCTTTGACAATCATAATTGTGAGACAAATTTAGCATCTCGGAAGCACACTGAGCTCTCACTGCTTACAGTAGTAGTAATAACTTTAATTGCATCAATTCTAACATACTATCAAATGTGTAAAATTGCTGCCGTCATGAACCACAAATGCATTCAAGCTATGTATACAATTTTCCGTTTAAATATATTCTGTAGTTAAATTCACTTTATTTATCAAAGCACCTAAAAAGGAGAAATAATTTCGCTGTTTGAATTTCCCATATATTATCAGGTTTTAGCTCTGGGTCATCAACAGCTACAACCGCGACAAGATGCAGAAACAGCCCACGTGAATGATATAGTTATCATACAGTCGACACCTAGCTGGTCCTTTTTCGCAGATCCGCCCAGCGCACGCCCGGTCTCGCTTCTCTTCATCTTTTCTATTACTGAGCACAATGTTAAAGGGACTCCCGACGAGATTGAATTTGCTCACGGAAGACGCGAGTGAATGAAACGTATTTGCTTTTTATCCCTGACTTCATTGAGAACTCCAGCCTCGGGCGAGGATCTGCATCATTCTCGTCCACCCTTCCTATCGCTACCGTTCCTTCCTTCCTTCCTTCCTTCCGACTTTTTGCTTACAGTCATCCCTTCTACCTTCAGAATCGACCCTTTCATACGCATGGGCTCCCACATTTAACCGGCTTATGCCCGAAGAGAAAGACTTTCTACTAGAGATCCCTTCAAACTGATACGTTTATCATGATTCTATGGGAATCCGCGCCTTTTCTTGGCCTCGACAAATCTTGATGTATCGCTTGTTTTAAGTTCAAGCCCTGCTCATGTCGTTCCATTCAAACGAACGTTTAGTGACCCCTCAGAACACACAGCAGTTCTTTATAATCATGCAATTGATGTTTCCATTTCTGAACGGAAACAAAATTTGTTATAATAATTTTCAAAGTTTTGTGCATTTTTACAAAATTGTTTCATAAAGTAGTGCTAAAATGGCAATTTGATAGAAGTTATCAAACTGTTTATTAAAAATTTAACCCAATTTTGTTATTTTATTTTAACAAATATTTGGTAACATCGAATCTCTTCTATTTTTCATTTTAAATATTTTGTGTAAATATTTGCCGGTGGATGGCATTGAACTCGAGTCTCCGGCACGAGAAGCCTGAGTCCCTGATCCATTGGTCCTTCTTTTAACTCGTAATCTAAGAACGGCCTATATAAATTGCGTTGAAAAACCTAATCTAAGAGTTTGTTAGTGTCGCCTACGCGCTGCTATACAGCGCACATTTTTATCAACCAAACTAGTTGATAACTAGAAGATACAATTCACAATTGAAACTTGATTTGCAAGAAATCAGCCAATGAGGAAAAAGGAACAAAACTGAACTGAACTGAATGACGTGATCAATCAATTCGATACATAAGCCAATTTAATTTTGCCATCAACTTTTTCTCTCTGGGACAATCAAGTAAAATTTTTAAGACTTTAAATAATTTTTTCAAACACTCAAATAAAAATTCTTAAACTTTAAATAAATTTTATCGCGTATTGTTGAAATTAAAAAACGAATTCAATAAAAACCAACAAAGTAGGCATTTTAGCATTGCTTTGTGATACAGTTTGGTAAAATTTGACGAAACTTATAAATTGTTATATCAAGTTTTGACCGTGTGAATGTAAGCCTTTAGAAAAAAACTATATAATTACGTAACATTTTTAAAATGATATGAAACTTAACGATACAATTTGGCTTTGACAAACTCTACACAGACAAAAATGAATATTTAGTAGCAATAAAAAATTAAGTTTGTCAAACATTGTTAAATAAACAATGTTACGATGTTCACTTTATTTTGGCATCACTTTGAAATGTCAAAAATTAGGTTAATTTCGTTCGAAAACTGTTATTTATTTAATAAATATATTCATACTGTATTTTATCATGTGAATTTTGTAACCTTTGGTTGAATAAATAAATAAATTTTATAAATCACCATAAAAAATATTTATTTATTTGTTTTTTTTCAGCAGTAACCTCAAGCATTGTTCAACTAACAATGTTTTCGCCAAAATTGTTAGTGAATATTGCTACGAATACTGAATGGAGTTATGGCAACCGCTTTACGTCAACTTTTTTTCCTATGCACACTGTGCACATATTTATATGCAATTAGGTTAATATACTTTGATTGTATCGAGCTTCCAGTCGAACATATTGCCATAAGATGCTGTATTATGTGTACACTTCAAATGATCAATGAATTAGTTTGAACGCCAAACAACATTGAATAATTGTATCCAATCAAGCCGCGACGCAATCACCATGATAATATATGCATCTAATTCAATCATGTTATCAATTGGTGTGTATAATTGATTAACAATCTTTACAGTCGTCAGTATGATTTATTTCACGCACATCACCAAATCCGATATACCATACTTCGAATTCGTTCTTTTTGAGCAATTGTAATTATTTTCATTTATTTTTTTTTTAATTTATTTTTTGTTATTAATTTTTATATAATATTAAGAGAGTCCGCAGAAAGTGAAGATGGAGTCCATATTAATAATAAGTAAATCGTATGAAACACTATTAAGAATTCGTTGAATCTGTTTCGTTTAGGTAAAGAGGGATATGATATACCGAGAACAAGAGGTAGCGCAACTCCTCCAACATGGAAATGTTTCTTTGGTGTGTTATCTTGTACAGGTAGCAGCTGTATCAGTTACAACCAAGAGATACAAACTGGATGCGCTGAAACCGCACACGGTTATTACTAACTGCTCTCGCGCTTGGTACGGAGAGATGCATAAAGCCTGTACCAACGCACCCTTCAGCTACCTCATTTCAGCCGCGCTGTCGCCTGTTTCACACTGACAACGTCATTCTGGGGGATTGCCAGACAACCTACTGTCTCGCTTACAAATCGCCAATGGACCACTGCTGAAATTAGGTCACGTTTGCGGTCAGCGTTGTCCGTTTCTCACGAATTAGTTCGAGTAAACACACCCCTCCTGTCTGTGTCTCTGCTCTGATCGATTAATAATTTCAACAACTGTATTAGAGCGAGATGTATGAACAGCGCAACATTGTCGTTTAGAATCTCGTAGTTTTCTGGGCAAATGATCACTCAACGAGTTTTGTAAATATACCACGCATATATAACTTGCAAACACCTTACTACGCCAGATCGTAATACATTATGCGATGAAATTTAGCTGACTTGAGTTATGCACATAAATTACGATAAATAAACAAGATATTCGCTCCCTCGGGCTTCCTCCACGCTACATTGAAGGAGATATTTAGATACCACACCACGATTTCGTGTGCCTTAAGGTTTCAATTGCAATAAATCGGCTTGCCGGAAATCGGGAGATCGTTTTTGCTCTTGCGAATTGCTTTGATCTGAATGCGGACTGCTTGCAACTGACATTCCTAGTTTGCCAGACTAAAAGTATAAAGAAAAAACGACGAAAAAAGAGAACAATTTACACGCTATAATTGTTGTTGCACGAGTACTGCTATACAGAGTAACAAAAAAAGGAACTGTCCGGGAGGCCGGGTAGTCGAAAGTCAAGGGCCTTTGCGAACAGATTCGCCCCGCCCCAGTGTACATTCATTGGCGATGGTTCGCGTCGGCCTAGTGCTCTGGCCTATACCACGACCTGGTTAGACACGCGTTTACCAACGACTTTGGCACCGAGCCACGTCGTCGCGTTTAGCTGCTCAGCAACAGTTATTCCAACGTGACGTCATATTTTGCTTCAACATGTGTGATAATTGTTGAACGTTTTCATGTCAGCTGTAATTAAAACATAATTAGATTCAATCATTCAATAATGATTATTAATTATCCCTAGGAAATTTTTATTTGACTTTTTATTTGAAATAAAAGCTTTCTCACCCGAACAAAATTATTGCTATATAACATTTACGGTTTTTAATATGAGTCGAAACTAAATTTTTAGTCCAAGAAAATTATCTATTTATTATCTATAATACGAGAATTAACTTCTAGGACAGGAAAAATTTTTTACACGGAGAAAAAGGTTTCCTGAAATTTATCATTTAAAATAGCAAAATGTATCTTATATCAAACTATGTTTTGATTATTCCAATTGAAAATCAGGATTTTACTATGTTTTATTGTGAAATCAGAAACCCGATACAACGATTTTTGGGACATGAAACAGTCAAACAATTCACAATAAAAAGTAAAACTCACTCATATAATTTTTACGACTTAAAATGGTAAAATGAGATATAGGCCAATCCTACAACTT
>JAPYZS010002089.1:0-10370 GCA_030522925.1 Trissolcus japonicus
CAATCACCCTTTACATAAAATAGGTTTGTACCTATAGGAAAAAGGAAAATAAGGAAAACGTAGTGTTTTAGGCAAAGGGATAGACCTAGTAGATGATGCTAGCGGTTGAGAATCGTTATATGAAGTGACTCGGTGATACTAGACCTGTGAATAGAAATCCTATTAGGTATAGGATAAGAGGGGTAAGAATGGGGTCAAGTCGATAAGTGTTAAGACAAGGGTACACCTACATGGTGATGCAAGCGGTTCAAAGTCAGAGTGAAAAGTAAATGAAAATCGCCGTACACCCGCTACGTCGAACGGAGAGACGTCACAAGTTAGGAAAGGCACTTTGATCAAGCATATCAAGCGTAAGAATATCACATATGGAACTCTTATCAATATTCACCTTTATTCATCAACAATGACGGAATGTAATATTTTAATTTGATTCATTGGTATGAAATGTATCAGTTTATGTAGTTCTCGTTTTGTTTGAACTTTCTATTACTTGACTCTGACGTAAAAGGGTGACGGACCCACAATAATGAAACATCTAGTGAACTGCAAGCGACCTCACGAAAATAACACTTTGCCTAATACATTTTTTGGAATTATTCGGTGGTCCATTTACGTTATGATACAAAATGTTTCGTTCGATTAATATTCTTAGAAATAATTGTAGATAAATAGATGTATTATAATCAAGTTTGTTACGCTTTTCAAGCACAATAATCGGATTTACATGAAACTCCAAAATCGCCGATCTAAGATTTTCAAAGGAGCCGTAATTTAAAATTATTGATGATTCAAGGTTTGTGCCTATGATGACTTTTGTTCAGCATGGTCTCAGCAACACCATACTAAAATTTTAGACACTTTGACCAGAGGCCAATTTCCATAAGGTTTGTGCGGTGTTCTTTGTTTGTAAGTATCGTAAACATTTTGTGTGACTCATTTGCTAAAATTTTCACTCGCCATACATTAATGTTGTTATGACATTTATATATCATTTAAACCCGGTGTTGTTATGAGTGCTTGAAATTTGCCAAATTTAAAATCATTGAAGTACGTTTGTAATGATTTAAAATAGAATAAAGGAAGCTCCGGTCTCTCTTTTTTCTCGAAGGATTCCTGAAAAACTTTTGCACTTTTTTCAAAATTATTTCCAAAGTTTCTTACATACACACACATTTTGTCATAATTCAAGTCACCGAGTAATCCTATCAATAAAGTGTTATTTAGAAATAATAAGAAATTTTGATAATTGAATCGAACTTTCTTCAATTTGACCGACGTGTTGCGTGCATAATGATCATATATCTCACATAAAACATCTGTGCCAAACATTTCAGGCAAGTCAGAATTTAAATTTTCTTCATACACCTCATCAACATACCATGTTTGTATATAATCCAGTCTATGCATGCCATTCACCCACTCTCTCAATGTTTTCTGTAAAAAAATCAAACGAAAATTCATTTTAATATTTTGTTTATTCACGTAAATTTTATATATATATACAAATAATAATTTATATCATCTATACTATACTATAAGATCACTCAGTAACAATATATACAATGTGGACAATCTTTATTACATCTATTCATGCCCATAAGGCAACGTCCAAAAAGCTCCATGACGTCTGCGTTTCGTCATAACAGGTTTGAATGATTTGATCTCGGTACATGTTACAACCTGATTGAAGTGTGTTCTCCGGATTGCATCATACTTTAAAACTACAGAATCGTTTCTCGCACCCAGCACGGAATCTTTAATTGTTGGACGATTGATATATTGTTTATTTTTGTAATTTAAACTTACGCGTTTTACTTTACAAACTTCTTTCGTGCTTCCATCAGGATTTTGGACCAGATACGCATAACATTTTGGCCCTCCGCTTGCAAATTCTTTTATGTAACCACCGCTGCCAACTTTATCTGTCAAATCTCCTAAGAAATTACCTGTCGATGGTTCATTTTCACTACTATTACCACTTCACTATTATAATTGTGCTCTCATACCGATTATTTATTGTTTAGTTGGAATAATTTGCAGAAATTGGTGCATTGCGATTTTTAATATAACATTTTGGACAACCGTGCCAGAAGCAACCTTGAAATTGGTACACTGTTTTGATTCCAGTGTCCGAATCTTCATAATAACCGTCAACAGGTAACATATTCTGGATGCGAAATTCACGTGCTCGACCCACGTGTACAATCTCAATATTTTCATTTCGCTCAACTAATGTCAACCATTGAAGAACTTTTACCGATTGTTTGTCAGCCATTCGATGACCCCCGCGCGGAATAATAGACAAAGAGTCTGGTCTTAAATAGTTTGTACGAATAACTCTATTACACGCAGAAGCTATAGTACAATTATCTTTAAACGGACAAACATTTTCGCTTTTTATGAAAATATCACGAAATACCACACAAGCTTTCCTTAAAATTTCCACATCTTATTTGCAATTTTTTAACATCTCTTTTTGAAAATCAAAAATGTAATTATCACCTTTTAATTCATTGTACCAATTTAAAAATTTTTCGCGATCTTCGGATGACATAGAATCTGGAAAATAAAATGATGTATCAGGAAGTGCACCGACGTATTTTTGATTTTCTAATTTGTTAAATAAATGTGGAAAATAACCTTTGTAAGAATTCAAACCAAAAGCTTTCGGAAGCTTACTCAGTCCCATATGGAAATAATTAAACGAATTTATGAAAACAATTTTTTCAAAACTCATGATATTTGTACCATTCATAATTATCTCAGAAACATAATTTTTTAGACTCATGACGTAATTTAACAAAAATTGAAAATCATAAAAGCGTCCATAATGTGCCATACAAATTAACTTCGCGATAATTTTCTGAGACTTTAGAATAAGTGTTACAAGTTCTCCCACTGGGCTTTTTGAAAAAACATGTTCCAGGGTACTACAAAATTTACATGGTTCTGTTATATCATCGTTCTTGAGACAGTGAGTGCAAACTTGATTTACAACGACAAAATTTTGGTACGTGCAAACCCGAATTTTTACTATCTTGTAAACTTTTATCTTGGCTCGATTCAAAGTCATAAAACAGAAACGATATAACCTGATCCGATTTTTCTGTCAGAGTTTGACAACGGTGTCATACAACAAAAGTGGTTCACATGTTTATCAGCCTTGCACACTCTGCAATGAACATGATCGCACTTGTGTTCTTCATTAAGTTTTCGATGAAAACATAACTCACTCACAAACGGCTTCGCAAACAGACGTAGATTTTTTTCGATTTACAACATAAACGTTAGGTTTCTTGTGATGCGCAAAGCAATTTGCACCATTAAAACGTCTATTTATTTATTTATTTAAAATATGGCGCCTAGGGTTTTCACCCTTCTGGCTGGTTAACAAGGGAATAAGTAAATATAAAATATAAAATAGTAATTTTATTATTTAAATTAAAAAATTTTATTAAAAAATAAAAGAGTAAGATAGAAGATATAACGAGAAGTATAACGTGACAGTTCAGGAGTTTTCAAAGACAGACAGTATACGTTCATAAATGTAAATCAATTATGAATACTAATGAAATAGTGTAGGCATACAGCAGATTCATTCATTTTATTCCAATATTCATACATTCTGATTATTCTCAATTTGATTTTCAAGTGAGACTAGACTTTGTTGACACAGCAAATGAGCAAGAAGTTTGGACTTGAAGATGTGAATACTATTAGATCTTTTAACATCATCAGGGAGTCTATTCCACAAATTGATAGCGCTAAGAATAAGTGATTTTCGATATCTGGTGGTGTGACAAAATGGTACAACCTTTTGACGGTATGGTCTTCTAGGATATCTGTCAACATTAAGCTCGCGTGTAATGAAGTCACGCGAGAGGTAAGCAGGTATACCCTCAGATATCAATTTGAAGGCCATTGTTCCCAAGAAGTACTCTCTTCGATTGGAAACCCGCAGCCAATCCAGTCGGACATAGCAATCAGCAGTGGAGGTATCACACCTCAAACCAAAGACAAATCTAATACAAGCGTTCATGACTACATTGAGCCTCGCCTCAAGTGTCTTAGTCAAGTCAGTCAAGACAAGACAGCAGTAGTCAATGGTCGAGAGAATCAAGGCTGAAACCAAC
The DNA here is from genome assembly GCA_030522925.1 of Trissolcus japonicus. NCBI lineage: Eukaryota > Metazoa > Arthropoda > Insecta > Hymenoptera > Scelionidae > Trissolcus > Trissolcus japonicus. The sequence goes on from JAPYZS010002089.1 coordinate 4,134, forward strand.
TGTTTACGCAACTCAAAAGAGAGCATTCGTCTATTACGTGAGATCTGTCGAAGACAATACCACACTCTACGAACAACACCAGTAACGTGTGAGGTCCAGGACAGCGTCGCATCAAGGATGACCCCCAAATTTTTTGTAACAGTCACAAAGGGAATCCCAATACCTCCCATCACAACAGGCTGGAGAAGATGAAAATTGATGAGGTTTAACTGGCGTTGAGTGCCCAAGCTCATCTTGGTCTTCCCGGGGTTAAAGGCAAGTCCATGTTTTTGAGACCAATTTTGAACAGAATTGATATCACTGGTCACTCTATCCAGCAAAACAGGAAGATCAGCTACAGGACCATGAAGATACAATTGCAAGTTTTTTGCATACACAAGATGTCTGCAGTACTGAACAACAGAAGGTAGAGAATTTATGTAAATAGAGAAAAGCCAAGGTCCAAGAACAGAGCCCTGTGGAACTCCTCTCGACAAATGACGCCATCTATGCACACTTCCATCAGTAGGATCTCTGACAGCCTGAGATCTACCTGACAAGTATGACTCAAACCATTTCACTACTTGAGGAGAGCAGCCCAGATGAGCTAACTCAGCTAACAGTGTTTCATGATGTACAAAATCAAAGGCTTTAGAGAAGTCAAAGAGTACTAATATGGTAACTAGTTTGTTGTCCATCGCTGCTCTAATATCATCAAGAAGTCTCAACATCACTGTATGTGTTGAGAAACCCTGTTTGAAGCCAGACTGATTTGGGTCGAGGACATCACGCCGCTCCATGAATGTAGTTATTTGATTAAAGACAATTTATTCCAAAATCTTTGATAGAGAGCAAAGAATCGAGATAAGTCTATGATCTCTAGGTGTTGAAGGCTTGGGGATTTTTGTCACAGACACAATGATTGTTTCTTTCGACATCCCAGGAAAGGTAGACTGAAATAGGCAATCATTGAGTAACAGTACAAAATTCTCAAAAAGTACTGGTGTAGCTAGAAGAAGAAGTGTGTTGGAATGTCATCAACCCCACGTGACTTAGTCTTAACCCGATCAAGTAGTGTATAGATGTAATCACCCGTAACAAGGGTAAAGGAGAATAAAGATATACCATCATCTTAATCACGTTCATAGATAGGGGTAACTACAGGGGGTGGAAGCGAGGCAGCGAGTTCCTCAACCGAATGCACAAAATAATCATTGTTGACATCTGGAGAGAATACAAGTTTTTGACCAAGTCTAGATTTACCACACTGGGTGATTCCAAGAGAAGACAATTAACGCCAAAGTATTTTCGAATCATTTAATTCGCAAAGAGTAGATAATCTACTACAGTAGTATTTCGACTTGCCCTCACCAATCAAGTGGCCTAACACCACATACTGAGTATGAAGAAGCCTCTCATAATAAGTTCCTCCAAATTTCCTATAGTAGTTACGTAATTTGTTTTTATACTCAATTTCCATTCTAATTGTGTGTGTGATCCAAGGGGCAGGTGGATTTTTTGGCCTGAAACACTTTAAAGGTGCACATTCCTCAATAGCATTACATATGATAGAATTGAGAGCTTCAACAGTCTGCTTAACATCTCTAGAATCAAATGTAGTGACAGACGCATGATTACACAAGGACCTTTGCAGGGCTTCCAGATCAAGGTTTTTGAGGTCACGAAACCAGACGAGAGTAGGATTCTTTTCAGGAGAATGAACACTATATACCAAAGTCAGGATCTCATGCTTCGACAGGAAAGGAAAGCCAGACTGATTAAAGGACACGACACGACTCTCAGAGTCAACTATACACAAGTTCATTATTGTGTGAGAATGACTGGTGTGATGAGTGGGATGTTTGACAGGTAGATATAGAGAATGGTATGTCAAAAAGTTCCTCATGAACCGCGCCGCACATGCGTCTGAAAGCATATCGATATTAAAATTCCCCATTATTATGACACACTTGTATGAATAAGCAAATGATGTAAAAGTATCAACAAAAGTAACTGGAAGAGGTGCATTAGGGGATCTATACACCACACAAACCAGGAATGTTGCGTCAGAAATAGTGAATTTGACCAACATATATCCAGTATGAGGATGGGGTTTATAAGGATCAGAGGTAGCCAAGACGTTGTATGCATCAATTTCATCACAAACATAGAGACAAATACCACCAGATGGTTTTGTAATCCTATCATGTCTCATACCATAATAGCCGGGAACTTTAACATAGTTGTCAGTAATACTCTCATCAAACCAGGTCTCGGAGACAGCAACGACATGGAGACTTTCATTCGTAACATATATTCCGAATTTTTCTAAGCAGGAACGATTGCGTAGTGACTGTGCATTCACATGTGCCACTTTGAGACCTTGAGTTGGCTGCTATATATGACTTGAGTCGGAATCAGTAACCTGAACCATGTTCTGAGAAGGAACTTGGTTCTGAAGAGACTGATCCTGTGGAGAAAGTAGATCAGAGGAGACAACATCCATCCGTGAGTCTTCAGCCTCCAATAAGTGAGAAGTATCACGATTCAGAAGAGGTTTCAAGTTCGCATCACGAGTTATAATTGCATCATTGGAAGAGAAATCTTGGGGATATTTACCGGGTCTGGACGACTCATTCTTTTTCAGGAAGATTTGCCCTCTCTTCATCCAACAAAATTGGAAACCCTGAGCTCTTGCAAGTTTCTTAGCCGATAACAGCATTCTCCTCTCAACAGCTGTGGACCTCTCATTAATAAATATCTTGCTATTAGAATCCGTAGATATCAATTCTCTAAGGAAAACATCAGATTTATCTCTCTTTGCAATCAACCAAGAATCACGATATCTCTTTGTAGCACAAACAATGAGTACCCTAGGTTTACCTCTAACAACAGGTATGACTCTGATATCGTCAATAAGGTTTTCTTTATATGGAATATTCAACACTTCAGCAACTTTCTGTAATAAAACACTGGGATCTCGAACAGCCTCATCACTGAGCCCAGTGATGACAACCTCTCTATCCCAAACAGGTCGTGGGGGAGCAGACAGATCAGCATGAAGACAGGGATCAGAAACAGTGCGACGGAGCAGTGCTTTGATATTATTGATGAACGTTTCATTTTCGGATACCTTATCACATAGTGCCTTGTGTGACACCTGCATATTTGCAAGAGCAACATCATGTGCTTCAGATTGTGCAATAACTTGATCGAGTTTACATGCCATTCCAGTAACAGTTTCCCTAAGTTCCAACAAGTTTGAAATATCTTCACGCATAGCAGGCAGACATTCAATTTTTTCATTGATAGAAGCAAGTAGAGAAGCAATGCCCTCCATTTTCTCAGGTAAAAGTACCGAATCAGACCTAGGAGACAGTGGAGCATCCAAAAGAGAGAGTAAGTCAGAAAGAATTATGTATGCACAAAGGTAATATACGATTATACAACGCGGGGGTAGCATCAGCAACCCCAAAGGTTTTTCTAGCAGTTATACGACACTCCATGCAGCTTCTCAGATATCCCCGCTTAACTCTCCCTAGAAGAAAATTAGCACAAAGAGCGTGATAAGACAGATCGCAGATTTTACATCTATTATCTCTTCGCAAATACTCGTTACAAATCGCACAGTTTTTCGACATGTCCCATTCTCTAGCCTACAGAAAAAACAAAATGAATAACTAACTAATAATATCAATATTACAATGCAAAGAAAAAAAATAGTAGTAATAATACAAAGAAGCTCATAAAGAGAACAAAGAATAGAAAAAATAAATAAAAAGAAAGAATAAAATTAAAAAAAGAATAAGAAAATATAAAAAATAAAAAGAAAATAAAATAAAATAAGAATAGAAAGGTGGTGTACTATCAGCCAATTGAGATTAAAGCAGCAGATCAAATCCAGCAGTCAGTGCCGTGCTCTGTTTACATTCAGCGTTGTGAAATCAGTTGCAGATAAGACAAAGCAGGTTAAGTCGCAGGAGTGACAGGAACACACGGAGGCAACAGCATGCACAAGCACGGCAGGTGTGGTGTGCAAGGATGTAATAGCAAGGTTGTGTGTATGTCCCCTGTCCCAGCGATGTGATTAACCGCACGTGGTCTGATGTATGTCCTTATCTAACTTGAGAGTTCCTCGTCTGACACACTCAGTAAATGTGCTTTGCAAAAAACAATTGTATGCAAGAATGCATCAATTGTTTATTAAAACAACTAACGAGTCACTTTTTTCTGTAACAGTGTAACTCAAAACAGGTGGTATGAGACACTTGTCAGTCAGAAGACAGTACTCACAGTTCGAGGTTAATTAACGTGTTTAGAAGAATAGTACAATAAGGCTTGCAGTTAGAAATTTGTCTCAACAAAATAATGTGAAACGCATGCAGACCAAACAGTGTGGTCAAAATTACAATAAAAATAGCTCAAACTACAATAAGAATAAAAAGAAAAGACAATTTATGTAGGAGCTTAGAGAGAGCATGCGTCTCGTATGTATGTTAGTTTTAAATTAAGGTATTGCAATCTTTACAACTTATCGTAAAGTCACTTATCGTTTAGTCACACAGAGGTGTGACTAAATATTTGTCACATTTGAATTTACATTTGTGACTGTTTTTTGTTAAAAAAATTTTGTTGCACAATTTACAAAAACTTTCAACCGCGAGAGCTGCTGTCAAAGTTATTATCGGTGCAATATGTTTCCGATCGTCATAATAAATCAAATAAATGATCTGATTTATTTTACCATAAATTTTCGTAACAATTTCAGTTCCATCAAAAAATTTCTTTACCAATTTCAAAAAATCATTCGAATCGTACACGTACATACAAATTCCTTTTTTCGCGTAATAGATTACAAACTTCTCAATTTCACGGAACCCACAACCGTCATCAGGAATTCAAACGCCTGCTAATCGCGTAATTTATATACTCTTTCCTTTTTGTAAAGTCACACGACTGATTCTTATTTTTTCCCAATAATCATGCAGAGGCCCCGATCGCAACTTTCCTCTATTTATATATGCTTCAGTGACAACAAGTGAACGCGGAAAACATCTGTTATCAGGGTTTTGAATTGTAATAATAGACCGTTTACAAATGTTATCATCTGAAAACTTCAACGATTTGCCACCCCTAATATTTTACCCAATGTTACACGAAATTGTTATTGTATCGGTCACATTAATCACTGAATTACTCTGCGCAACACTAAACAACATAGCACTTATACTTTGTTTATTGAAATCTCTAATGAACCAAAAGGAATGCCACACGTTTCTATCGAAAAATGATTTTGATGCACATGAAATACCAATGTAATCGTTTTCGTTATTATCTTTTTTAAAAAAGTTAACTAACTCTTCACAACAAGATTCTAAATGATCGATTATATCAGCATCTTCATCAGGTTCTACAAGTTTTACATTTACTTCTAACCCTTCTACACTAGTCCAAATAAAAAACGCAACACTTCCCATAAGAATTACATATAAAGTGTTGCGTTTTTTATTTGGATCAGTATATTTCAAATCTTCTAAATTTACGACGGCACTGGGATAAAATTTGAAATTTATCACTATAGGTGCAGGTCTCGGTGTCAATACAGGCCTCGGTTCCAATGCAGGTATCGGCACGGTCGGAGGCGCCACATCTGGTAAATTGTTTTCAGCACTTGTTGACGCACCGTCATTCACCAAGTTTTCATTCCTCATCCGTCTGGTTAAGACTTTTCCGCCTGTCTGGTTGCTTGATCCTTCGTCTGAAAATTGAAAAATTTTGACAATTATTATTTTGTTCTGTGAGTCCTCGCGATCCTTTACTAAAATAACAAAATAATAAAACTAACAAAAAATAAAATAATGATATTAACGGAAAAATAATGAAATAACAAAATAGTAAAAATTAACAAAAAAAATATAAAATAAAAACACGTAAAACATTAATAGAAAAAAAAATGTAATAAAAACACGTAAAAAATCAACGAAAGAGAATGTAATAGAAACACGTGAAAATTTTGAAGAAAAATGAAATCTCGAATAATTGATTTGGGTGAATTCACAAAAAGTCAACAATTAGTTTCCTTTGTTCTTTTTACCAGGAAAGCTTTTATTTTTGTAAGTTTATATTATATTAAAGTGTTCGTTTTTCAGACTACATTGTGAAAATGCAATAAAATAGTAAAGATTTCATGAATATGTAACATTTATACTACGAAACTGAACGAAAATGTAAACTCCGTGGCATGTCCTGAGTTAAGTT
>JAPYZS010002091.1:0-10360 GCA_030522925.1 Trissolcus japonicus
AAAAAAAAAAACAGACAAAAATTCTTTTAACACGTCAAAAAAAAAAAAAAAAAAAAAAACAAACAAACAAACAAAATTGAGGATATGGTGAAAATGGTCATTTTGAATGATCAAAAAACTGTTCTTTTTTTATCTCGAATTACATTTTTGTTCTAGTTTTTCCGTTTGTTTGGACCCATGACATTTCTAAACCGCATCTGTGTTCGGAGTATATCGAAGCCTCTCTGTATATTCAGTTTGTATCACAAAGCTTTTTGTTAAATTTAGTTGCGACGTCACGACTTGGAAACTTTAGTCAAAGCTCTTTGCCCGCGGTGTACAACATCAACGATTTCGCGGATACTCGTTATACCAAGAGAGAAATACAGAGAGAGAGAGAGAGAGAGAGAGAGAGAGAGAAAGAGAGAGCAAGCGTGTTCGAATTGTTGAAACCTTAGAGGAAAGTCGATCATGGGGTGTACACTTGCGCAGTGTACGCCCGATTATATATAGACCGCCAGTTTACCGCAGAAACAAACTTATAACGGATTCGCTTAAGCACTTAGTTTATACCATTCTAATAAAAACCACGAAGGGTAGATTTGATCACACGGCGATGCGCTTTTGGCGCAACTTTTACCATCCTCCCTAACGATTTACCGCGGGACTACCGCGCGTCTACTTTAAAGTTTCGTTTTCATGATTACTTTTAGTAGCGTGTCTTGCTACACGGTGGAGCCACAACTTCTCTCGAACCCGAGGAGTCATAAGAAATTTCAAACAAAAAAATTCGTAATAAAAAAACGCGATACAGTCGAGGATGCGGTTTTTTCAATAGGAATTTTCATCTTTTGAAAATGAGGATCTTTTTTTGATTTTCCGTAGGCACATTTTAAAGCCGGATCAATGTACTCGAGTCGTGGCATGTTACGTCGACATTAGATGCATGGCCGCTGCAATTTCCGTGCCACAAATCTTGAAACTCGGCCGAGGAAGATTGATACGTATTCTATCAGTATTCATGAAAGAGTTATACAGGGCGGAGCGTCAACTTTGACAAAGTATACAAAAAGTGGCCGCCTGCCATTAGCAAACTTTTGTTGGATCGGCGAATCCTTTTGCTTCGCGCCGTGCATTCTCGTTAGGATATAAAAAATGTCTTTCGCACTGACGACGACGCTCGTGTAGGCAACTTTGGCGAAGCCGTAAAAGCTGGACGTTAATTCGCGCCAGTGTCACGTGGTGTGTGTTCGCGACACACAGAATGCAAGAGTTTGCACGAGGTGGGGGAGAGCTTTGCCTTTGCGACTGTCGTTTCGTGCACTCGGCGCAGTTTAGAAGATTTTGCATTCACGCTGGCGAGGAGAGCGAGATTCAGGAACTGTCGTGGCGCCACATGCTGGAGAATAGGACGCTGCTAATTAAAGGCAACTGGCAATGGACTGCACGCTTCGGTCCGCTCGATTCTACTCGGCTAATGAATAAGGATGCGCATTTGACAGTGAAGTCAAGCATATTATGATGATGATCTTTTAATGCGCCGAGCCAACTTTTATTGAACATTTCACTATCCTTGATTAGTAGCGGCCCCTTTTTTTATAACTCCGTGCCTTTTTCTTTTTTAACTCCACATTTTTTTTAACTCCAGATCAAAGGAAGAAAGCAAAAAATAGAAGTGTCCGGTAACTTTTATATTGACACGTCGCGTTCCTAAGAATGGTATTATCGAGATTGTTGCTAGGCTCCTCGCTTTTTAGGTGTATTTTTGAGTTGATGTATGGTACCTGCACTTATCCCGCGGTATCAATTAAGAGTTTGAAACAGTTTTATGAAAAAGCGCTCTCCAGTATCGAGGTTCAAATTGACGCTCTTTGGGGGTGAAGTTTATCGGTTTACAACGCACGCGACGAACTGTAAAAGAGTTCGTCGACCCGACCTTATACCAGCAGGGAGAAGCTGGACAACTCACCTTTACGTAAGAGCACATGCGCACAATTAACACGCTTATTCGCCAAAGCGTATGCAATAAAATGCAATCAGTTAAACATGCTAAAATAAATTCAATTTGCTCCTCCACCATCAGATGCTTCTTTTCATTACGGCCGAATCGTTTCCGTTCCAATTCCGATTGAACATTTCTTACCTTGCCATGACATAATTTTACACTTTCGTTTCTCATTGGGGTTGAATTTAAATTGAAAAAAAAAAAAAAAACGGATTACTCGAAAACGAAACCCGAATGTTTGCCTTTCATGGGGCTCAAATTATCAGACAATTATAGATTTTATTAGATAAAATGAACGTATAATTTTATTCAAATAACCTTTTGAGACTCGTGATTTTGAGATTCTAGGGAGGGGATAACTTGTACCGATGAAAATGCGATCTCCTTTAAAACTATGCGAACCACCCGAAAAGTTGTTATTAAGTATTATCACCTTTTGTCGGGGGACCCGTTTAACTTGTGAGCTGCGAGTGCAAATAGCGACAATAATTTGTGGATGCAAAGCACAAACGAAAATGCTGAGGCTTTACGCTTCAATTGTCTCTAATCCTCAGCTCTCTCTCGAGTGCCAAAGCGGCAGGATAGCCGAGCAGTGCGAATAGGACACGGTGGGGTCGAAAAATGAAGAACGAGCCGAGATTAAAATACCATCCGCTGAGAGTCTATTGTTTAGCCTCATGTATAGCCAGCAAACTTTTTTTTATTTAGTTACACAATGATGAGGACGGGCCATTACGCGCCTTCTAAATGTGTCAATTCTGATGGACATTGTGTAACGAATGAAGCGTAACTGATCTCACTCGATCTACGCATTTAAAATCCTCGTCCGGATCAGTTCTAGATCTAGTACAAAAAATTAATATAAAATAATATTTTAAATTGTTTTATAAAATATAAAAAAAATGTTGTTTTATTCATCTTATTATTGTTATAAAATTTTGTCTTTGTCTTTGTTTTTGAAAAAAAAGAAACCTAACAAAATTATGAAATGTTTCAGATCGACACTATAGTGGAAACCTGCAATGAAAACTGTAACACAAGCAGAACAATGCCGGAAATGTTAAACAGAGTTGATGTTGTAATGGACAATATAAGTATGAACTTTAGAATAATCAAAAGGAATGCAAGATGCAACCTCGGTACAAGTATTGATTATGAGGTAAGAAAAGGATAAACATTATTCCTGAAAACTTTTCTTTCAATACTACACATTTTTTTCTAGAGAAGCGGATAGGTATTTGAAAGCCAAGTTTGAAGCCCGTAATGTGGACGTGATTAGAATTTTCGTTTGACTAATTAAAAACTTATTTTATCAAATTCTTTATGAACTAAGAAAAGAACCGAAAAATCAGCATGGCTGATGAATTTAATCTTGATTAAGTAAAAAAAAAGAAGCGAAAAGGAAATGACAAAGACAATTTTCATCGCAGTATCTTGTATGCAAATACGGAGCCAACTTCTTAGTTATCTCAAAGCCGGATGGACCGATTAATTATTTTCATCTTCGTTTTCAACTCTTCCTGATGCGTCTACAAATTCCAGATGAGCCCCAGCATTTTAATTGAAAATGTTATAATTGGCTGACTTCGATAGCGTGTGCCGTCAGTGAATTTTAATTTCAAGTACACAGACACGCTCAGCTTCAACTTAATATTTTATATTGTTCCGCTTTATTGCACCTCGAAGGTTCTTACGAGTCCTGCAAAAATCTCAGTTTGTTTTGTCGTGTAAAGTTCAAGTTCTTTGTTTTATTATCTTTCCTTAACGATCGCTTATTGCTTTGGACTCTTAGCATCGGAAATGGGTAAAATATTGTCAAGTTTCTTAAAGTGACACAAAGGCTGTAAACAGTCTTCGTGGGAATGACGCAGCGAGGAACGGCTCGAAGCGAAGCAGCGGGTCTCTCCACTACTGAACGAAATTTAATACCACGCGCTAAGAACCGACTCGCGACACCGAGAAAACAACGTTAATTTACTGAAAGAAAAGGAAAAAAGAATTCAGGAAAAATTCAAATAATTAATTACGTCCAAAAAGAGTTGAACTGCGGTCTCGGTGGATCCCACAGTTATGGTCTCAGATCGATCTCCGCAGTGCAGTTCAGTTTTCTCTCAAGTTTCCTAAAAATCAAACTCAATTAAATTAGAAAGAGAGAAAATGAAAGATTTCCTTTTTCTTTTTTTTTTATTTTTAGTTTGATGCAAAAGTATGAGCTCGGGTAATCAACTTGAGTGCGTCGTAAAAAGTACATAAATTGCTGGACCGAACAAATTGAAAGACATCGGATGAGTGTTATTAATGAATGATGATTCTCGCGGCTGTCGCCGGTTCCACTGGCACGAGACTCATAAATTACAGTCACGGTTGAACAAAACAATCGAGATGGATTTTTGTCGCTCGGCGGAGTCCGTGTGTTTTATCGCGTCGACTCTCTTGATCCCTCGCATTTCATCCGTAAAACCAATTATCAGGTTCGTGTGGCTCACAAATTGCAGTGCGCGATATCGTGATATAATTCAACATTCGATGTAATTATTAAACCCGTGTGTAGGAGAAACCGTTCAAAAATATATGATGAACTAAGAATAATTAAGCGTCAAAAGGAAGTGGAGGAAGTGACAGTCCGAGTTTATTTGTATTAATAATTTCTGAGCGAGTCCTGTCATCCACGCTGACCTGGAGACTAAGAATTCATGCAAATTTTTCCCCAAGGTATTTGCAGATAATTAACTTCCGCAGTTGTTTTCACGTTATAAGTTTAATGCAAAGTTTCGAACGTTTCTGAAATCATTCGGCTTAGCATCGGTACAAGCCGCGCACAAAAGGTATTCAAAATATTTCGGCAAACTATGCCGTGTGTTTCGACTGTATACTTTGTTGGCATAAATTTCGCCCTGCCAGACAGACTTCCCGATCGAAATTGATACATCGGCCACGCGCGCGTTTCACTTGCCATGCAAAGTTGAATTTAGAGACGGAGTTTTGAGAACGGGCGGTGCAGTGCGCGAGGGCGGTTTCAGCGAATCCACCAGTTTTGTTCCAACATAAATCACCCCTGATGAATCGCAAAAATTATAATAATCGATCCTCATCACTGCTATTCATCTTAGCCCCTTCAACTTTTTGGCACAATATCCACGGCGCTTATCAAATAAATCGGCCGGCTTCGCTTTTTGCGCGAATACTTTCCGCCACTTGATTACAGATACATTTTGCAACTTCTTTCTCGTGTAAAAAAACATGACGCTGCTTCGTGTATCGCTTTGAAGAAACGGCTCATCTATCCAACTTCATATTCTCTCACAAATTGTTTTGAGTTAAAAATTTCGCAAACTTTCAACAATTTAAAACATTTCAAATTCTGACTACAAAGTTAAAAGTATGTTTTTATTTTTGAATCAAATATATATAGTTTCAGAAAATTATACACAAAGTGAAAATCATCAATAAATAAAATTTTTATTGGAAAATATAAAAATGTCAATTTCGTGGCCTTTATTTTTATTTTTATTTTTTCAAATGGAGTTGGCATGTGTACATTGTTATTCGCTGCATCACAGTAATATGTTTTGATTAATCATGATTAATGCATTTAAGACAAATTAAAAGATTTTTGTTATTGTCTATAAAAAACCATCTGATACATTCATAAAAAACTCAGATTCATTTTAGTCAGCGAAAAATGTTCATTTTTTGAGCAATTTATCAGGAAACTTTACAATTTTTTTCTTCCAACCTTGTACATCACGATATTAATATATTTTAAAATTCACGAAACGCGTATCGATCATGAAAGGCATTGTTTCAAAGTTATATTGATATTTGAATAAATTATACATATCAAGCTCAGAAACAAAGTTGCGAAATTGAATTGAAGTATAGTCGAAGTTTGAATGACAAATATTTATAGCAGATCGGCGCATCGAGAGGGCGAATAAAGATGACTGGTGTAACGAAAAGTCGCGATAAATCAAAAGCAGATCTGAAAGGCATCGGGAAATAAAGAAATGCTTCGATGGAAACGCGCGAGTCGAGTATTATAAGCCTCGAGTATATCACACAGTATATGCATATATCTGTGTGAATAATCGCGTACATTTTTTTCTTTCGAATTGTGTGCGTGGTTCTGAATTAAGAGTTGGAAAGTATAACCGGAATATTAACGCGATGTTGCCGAGTAGTATACGAATCCGCCGATGCGCCGTGATATTGTAATTGTTGCAAAACACAGCTGGATTTCAGTATCACAATTTACAATGAAATTTCGTTCCCCAACTAGAGAGGAGGAACGCGACAGTGCGCTGTCATTGGGAAGGTGTTAATTAATTACGCCATGGCTTCAAACACACGTTACAATTGAGCATGGCTCGCCGAATAATACTCTATGATTAGAAATTAGTAAATTATAGGTTTATTTAAACGTCCCCAAAGGATAGTCGGGAATTATCGTTATCAGTGGCAAAACGCCGACCGCGTCAATGATATAATTCTGGCGCGATAAATTGATCTTTATGTCGCGGCGAGAATGAAAAAGTAGCTTTGGATTTAAGCGAACCTGCCTAGGCGGATTTCAACAAAACAAAATCTCTTTTCACCGATCGAATTAAAGTATCTACAGTCATTTTTCGTTTAGAGAGCCACAGAAAATGTACATCCAAAGCCGATGGTCGCACATCGTTCATCAATATTCGTATACAAAATTCGAGATCGTCCGGTGAAACATATAAATTTAAACAAAAAAAAAAGGAAGGAAAAGGTAAATTTGATCGTGAATTGTTTCCACCGAATCGTGGCCTGATTCAATGACCATAAATGGCGCTGTTTAGAAAATTTATGTCGCACTTTGACCGAGGAAAAATTTGCAACACTCTGTAGCTACACGTCTGCCTTTGAACCAAAAGTTATATTTGCAAAGCTGATTCAATACCGCGAAATGTACAAACTGTTGTTTTTTTTTTTTCATTCATCTTCGCTTATGTTTGCCTTTTATTTTCACTTGTGCGCTGTTACAATTTTTGTTATTACTGCGAAAATGGTGTTACCAAAGTCGAAGTTATCAAAAGTTCGAGATAGTAACGCGAATGTATTATATTCGAGTTAACAATGGCATTGTTTAGAGCTGCTGAACATGTGATAAGGTATAAGGTATATCAGACAGAGTATAGAAGTACAATACCTGTTGTAATAGCCATCAGCGTAACGAATAATCTAACTCATACACGGCCAACTATGTATCGTAACAAAAATGGAGATTCGTGCATTACCACTAAACTTTGCAGACAATTCATCATTGTCCGTGAAATTCATTATTCCGAGCGATCCACGTCGTGTACAAATTTTTGCGACTATGACGTTTTAATGGACAATTTTCAATTATCAATCCTCAATTATAAGAGAAATCTAAATTAGAAAATAAATGAAAAAGAAATGAAATTGCAAAATCGTTGAGTTCTCCAATGCGGGAAGAAAGTGGGCGACTTCCTGCGGTGGAGGAATAAAAAATTGGATTTTCTCGCCCTTAAAAGAGATAGTGGAGTATTTATCATAAGCTCAATTGAGAATAGCGGTTTTTAGCGCGGCAGCAGGTTATTAAGTTGGCGCACAGTCTAAAAGGCGCCACGCGCCTACTTAAGGGTTAATCGCATTATAGCATCGGCGTTTCATTGCACAAGCCCAGACCTGGAGAACGATATCGATTGGCAATACGTCACGCAGTCATATTATAATCGCGCATATTTATTTCGTGTAATTAGAATATTTGTCTCTGTTGCACGCTCGCCCTCGCATTGCTGACATGACACCGATTATGCAAGAGCTGCAAAAACTCGATACCTTCATCCTTCTTTTTTCCATTCGTCGAAATCAAATGCATTATTCGCTCGATCGCTCTCGCTTGTCGCAGTTCTTTGGACCGATCGGGGGCCAGCATGTGGGAAGATAATTACGATGGAAGTACCTGCTGATGGTTAGTTTTGAACAAGCTACAATGACCGGAAGAAAAAAAATAAACAGGACGACCGAGAGGTTACCGGAAAATGAGTGTCAGCAATGGCATGACGTTCGCGCCGGCAGACATTTATGTGTCAAATTGTTGCGAAAGGCATTATCTATCCCGCCTGTTATTTTTCCTTTTGAAATGTTCCAACTCCTTATTTTTCCTTCTCTATCAGAACTCTCTTCTGCAGCAAAACGTGGATCCATCTGACAGGTTATCAAGGGGAGAAATTTTTATTTCGTAAATTGATAAGAAAATGATGTTTTCTACAAATTCCGTACGGTGCTTCTTTCGGGCGGCGCGCATTTCTCTTGTCGTTTCGTTATGATGACTATTCTAATAAAATGTGATATTTTGAGGACGGTAGTATAAAAAGAGCGAATTTCGCACAGGCTCTGCAATAATGGTACGCGGAGGTGTCGTAAAAAGTACACCGATTTTGTTGAGACGAGCTTGTAAGAAGCATTTAGAAAAAGTTTTTATTAAATCTAAGCGGATCGCTGTATGGCAAAAGTTGCCTATCGTAGATGTCTTGGACTCACGCTTGGAGCTCCAGTATCGTCAGCAGCTGGTGTTATCTCTTTGAGTGTAAACGAGAGATATCAAACGATCCATGTGTTGAACTTCAACATCTTTGCCTACGCGACCATGAATGGTACACATTTGATATTGTTAGTCGAGCCATTAATATTCCGTTTAAATAATTGACATGCTCAATCCCCTTCGGGAGTAAATGAAAAAGAAATAAAAAAAAAAAAAAAAAGAAACTATCGCATCAACAAAAGCCTGAACGATTTCGTTCCATTTTGTATACGTTACGAGCATTAAGTTTAAAATATGGCGCGATTGTTTACGCCTCGGTAAAATGTGTTCTGTCATATTACTTGTTTTGGAGAAATATGCACAGCAGGCGCGCTGTAATGTATTGCACTAAACTGCCTTCTCGGCCGAGTGTTTACGTCACAGGATACGCGTTATTAGATATCTAACCGTGATTCATGTTCGCGCAATGAAATTTTGAGGTTAGGTGGGGCCACGTGGCCAGATAAGATAATCAGCAACAGCCGTCGTTCTCTTGTCGAGGACGGGAGTCATTATGAAGACTGGGAAGTGCATTTCTCGATCTGTCATACCGAACTCTAATTCGGCAACCAAGTTTGGACTTGCCACGTTTGCACATTTTGCATGATGCATCTGTGCAGAGCATGAATGTTTCGTTTATAATCGTATTCAGTTTCACGTCGTTCAAAATATTGGCCGTGTCGCAAGTTAACAACTTGTCATCATATTTTTGATCCCTCACCTAGTCATCCATAACAAACTAATAAGTAATTCCATAAGTAGTTTCGGTTGACTCCATTTACTTAAGTATTTCAAAAACCTGATAACTTTTGAATATATGATACTTTTGGAAAAAATTGTAGGTGTTTTAGCTTTGTGTTTTCATTCAAAAATGTCAAATCAATATCTTCAAGGTTACAGTAATTATTTGCAATGTAAGACAGGTTAGTTAGTTATTGAAATATTTTTTAGTGTTTCTTGATATCATCAACTCTGTTACAGTTCATCAATATCCAGTTTTTGATACCAGAAATAAAAAGAATATGAAATTCTATACGAAATATACCCTCAAATTTGATGTTTTGGATGAAACGTAAGCTCAAACATTGATTTTTTAGTTTTTTGAGGTTATGTCACGATTTTTTCATTTTTGTTGATATTTCAAACCCCAACTTTGTGGGCAGTCCTATAAAAGGGCAACCCCGAAACGATGGTATGGTTCGTTTGTTTTGGTTATTGATAGTTTTCGAACATTTCGTCCGTTTCATTTGTTTCGTTCGATAGTTTAGTTCATTAGTTTATCATGCTGCACACTGCTACTGACGATGTTCCGTAACGAATTTAAAAGATGATGAAAAGTTATTTGTCTTCGTTTATACGTTATGAAAATAATTAAGTCATTAATAATCTTGAGAAATTTTTTAGTACAACTTGTAAATTCTACTGTGATACTTGCAGTTCTACTACACCGAGAAAATGATAACGTACTCAGAACAAGCGAGATAGTACTGAGAACAATGTCATATTGTAAAAGAAGTTACAACTCATATAGTACTCAAAACAATACAGATAGTAAAATTTTACTATCGATATTGTAAAACAAAATGCTCGATATTATTTGATCATCATTTTATCAACTGAATGTAAAAAGGAATATGTTTTTTGAAAATTAATCGCTTCCATGATAAAATAATCATTTTCCTACAGAGAATGGTCAAAATTATATATTTCATAAAATTATTTTTATCACATTTTTTGTTTAATCACATCTTAATATTTGCACATGGTTGTTATGAGTAATCTAGTTTCAGTAATAAAAC
>JAPYZS010002092.1:0-10366 GCA_030522925.1 Trissolcus japonicus
GCCACCTGGGGACGCGCCACGTATGGGTTACAGACTCCCAACGTAGTATATATATATATATATATACATATATATATATATATATATATATATATATATATATATATATTAAACGATTTACTATTTTTTATGCAATTTAACTTGACTCTTCGACACGTGACGTAAATGTGATGCCGATCGAGGCACCGTATTTGCATTTTTTGCAAAATGATAAGGATCTGCAAAATCTGAAAAATTAATCAATTACTTATTCATATTGGACTGTAAAAAAAAATTACAAAAACATTACGATATAAAAAGTAAAACTTTACGTATTCCATCACGCATCTCGCGATTGTTAAATTCTCGAATAGGGCTTTGCCGAGAATATTTCTTTCCCCATACGGACTTGCAAGAATATGGAGTTACGGGATAGACATCTATTGCTGCCGTATTAGATTGTCGAGTTGGGGATGGATTGTTATTTTGGTAGGACAGTCCACCTTCGTTGAGGTTGATTTTGTTGGCTGTCGGAGAAAGACATTTAAATACAAAAAATATTCATTTATGTATATATTTTTAATGATTTACCGATTGTATAATATTTAATTGGACTTGTCGTTATGGGACGGGAATGTGATGCTGATCGAGGCACCGGATCTGGTTTTTTTGTTCAATAATTGAGTTCTTCTTCTGTAAAAAAAGTAAATAAAAAATATTTCTATCTTCAACTTTAGAATTTTATACATTTTTCTGTCTACACCAATTTGATTGCGGTATCAATCAATAATGAAAAATACCATGTCTAGAATGTCTGTCAGATTGCGATGAATATGAGTTTCTTTCTTGCTCTGAAAAAAAATTGTTTACGCCATCAATAGTATTATAATATAATATGTACTGGAAAATAATGAAAAAAAAAATAAATAAAGCACCTGAATCTACACTTCTGTTTAAACTCGTATTTAATACTAGATCTGAGTCTTGCCTGTATGCAGTTTTGTCGAATTTTGGAATATCATCCAAGTCAAACACTTTTTTGTTTTGTTTCGATTTTATAATCATATCTTCCGAAGAGCTCGATTCAACTTTCTAGCTTGTATAAGACCTGACTAATTGCTTTTTACCCTGATCATAATTTGCTAAAAATGTTAAAAAAAATAGGTTAAGTGTATATCTTCACTTCTTTGTTATTTGTAATATTTTTGTGATTCCGTCTTTTGTTGAATATAAACAATAAAATATAAAAATCTTACAAGCTTGTCCAAACACAATCACATCAAAAGTTTTCCAACTTTTGCTAGGACTTGAATTAGGACGTTAATTAGATACCTACTCGGCAATATAAGGATAATCTTTTACGTCTGGGTAGAAACATTTTCATATCTTATTAGTATAAAAAACCCAACTCGAAGGAACCAATTCAACAGCTAGTAACTTTGAATGCGATTTCGCACCAAAATTGACAACGACATATTTTGTTGTTTCGTTTAACCTAAAAATATCATGAACAATTTCTTTCTTTGCTAATCACATAATTTTCATGTTATTATTAATGAAACTCACTTCTGAAGACTGTCCATTTTTCATTAAAAAAAATCTCCTCTCTCTGTAAATAACTTTGCACTGTGTAAATAAGCAATGCGTATAGCGCTACTGCTAACTCACGAAGATATAACCTTTAATCAGAAGTTACCTAACATGAATCTCGGTTTAGAAAAGTGAACAAAACATCAACATGTGGCCCGAATAAAAATTTTAGCTAGTATCTTTTTTTCAATCTGCAGAATATTGGTGCTCGAAACTCGATACAGCTCAAAATTTCACGCACGGTGTTATCCAAATTTAACCTCACTTCTGGTTCCAAAAATGTAAACAAAACACTCGTTATTAACATACACGTTTCCAAACGAAACTCACCCTCTGTCTATCCGCTCATAAAACGTGGTACAGTTCAATTCAATTCCGATTGCCCCATGATCTTATTATACAACACCCGTCATTTACTAACACTGAATAACGTTGCTGCCGGATCGGCGAACTGTCGAGCGTTGTGCTCCGATTGGATGACGTGAAAAGCGGAACTGCCAACTTGCGAACGTCACTTGCAAACGATTAATTATTAACCTCACTTTTGCTGTAAAACAAAAAATGTAAACAAAGGACCTGCTCTTTATAAATACACTTAATAACAAAAAGCTCTTTCTTCTACTCTCCATCACAGCTTTCGAAAGGTTATACAATCCAATTCGATTCCGATTTCATCAATGATTTTATAATACAACAGGTGTTGTGCAAATGCAAATACTGTCAAACGTTGCTACCGGAACTGCTTACTGACGAGCGTTGCGCTCCGAATTATTTCCGTGAAAAGCGGAACTGCCAGCTTGCAAACGTCACACAAAAACGACCGAGTTTTCTAACATCACTTTCATTTCAGCAAATGCAAACAAATGATTTGCTGTTAAAAAATATACATTTACAACGAAACTCAATGTAATTGCGATATTAACAATAATTTAGTTCATGCGACACGTTGTATACTAACTGTGTGCAACGTTGCTATCAGAACGGCCTACTGACGAGCGTTGTGTTGTGCAACTAATTGATGACGTCACCTACAATATAGAAAATACTTTATTTTTATTTTTAATCAAAACTGATAATATTTCTATATACTTTTGATTATTTTATATTAAATTGAAATCAGTTTTAATTGAACTATTATTTATATTATTTAATTGAACTAAGAATTGATACAAATGTTCGACACCATAATCTCAGACACGTGCACCTAGATATTTTATATTCAATTTCAATACTTTTTTATTATCATACCAAGTAGAATTTGATGGAATATGATATTTTACTTACTTTGATTAATTGTTAGGGGGTTTTTTTGTCTCGTCCACGAAATCAAATTTTAATTTCGCAAATGCGAAATTGATGCTTTGCAGGCTTCGACTAAACTGGTGTTGATGACCGATTAGTGCTGATCACTGCTATTCAAGGTCACGAATGCCATCGAACACTTCAACTTGTAGACAGTCATATTTGAAATCAAAATTTCACTGTTTGATTGAATTTATTCATTTTGAATGATTATATTATTTTGAAATATTAATTTTAAAATAATGTTTACAAAATGGACACCGTGGACTAAATTAATTTTGATGGTGTATCAAATATAAAAATAACAATTATATTTTACATACAAAATGGACACCATGTACTAATTAATTTAAATGATGATTCAAATTTCATAATAATAATATCATATTTTAATTGGTTTCTCTCATTTTTTCATGTATTTTTTTTGTTCCTGGACACTATATATTTGAGTGATGCGCAATTTGCATCACATTCTTGATTCCTAGTAACTTAATATGTAGACAGTATGCTTTCGGTATTTCATTAATCTTAATTTATTATCTTGTACGAATCGTTGTGGCATTTTTGAGTAACCATTTTTTTGGATTCTTTAGACTGTTCATGCAATAAACGTATAGTTTTTAATAAACTTGCAAATATGTCAACGGATCGCGTACGTAAACATCGTTTTGTTAATGCAGCTACTAGTGAGCCTACAGAAATGGGTACCGACGATGAGATGGATATAGGTATAAATTGACATTTTTGATGACACTCCGTTTTATATACTGCCAACAAGACTTTCTAAATTTTTTAATTTTTCTAGAAATGTTAATGAAAAGAAATTTTTTTATTGAATAAGTGTACGGTTGACAAAAAAGTATGAGGTTTCGATACTCAGCTTAAAAAAACCTTTTATATTGCAAGAGATTCTCCAAAAATAAAATTTTCAATAATCTTAATCTTAATATGAATTATAAACTAATCATGACTGTTTTCAATAACATGTCGATTTTGACAGAATGTGAAGAACATCATCGGCGCTCACCGAGTTTCATTGAAGTACCCGATTTTAATGAACTACCGTCGGGTCATAATAATACATTAATGGACTTATCGGCAACATCCAGCACCTCGGAAATAGTTATGCATGTGGAGGGACCATTTGAACTGTCAAGTGTCAATGATGGAGCAGAAGAAAGGCTATCATCAACAGAAGACGACGACTTATCGAATAGCGAAGCAGAAGGAGAGCCAGTGTTCTTAACAGCGTCGACAGAAAAAAATGATCTAATTAATGGTGATATAAATTCAAAATTGTGAGGGCATTGTTTTTAAGGCACGTGAAAACTGCAACTCATGTTTTTATGGATGACTTATTATTAGTCTTACGGAGCGAACACTATACATGTCTTCCAAAGTCGGCGAAAACGCTTTTAAATACCAGCAACAAAACAACAGAAATCTAATTTATGGAGAGTTCAGATTCTACACTCGGCCAATATATTTATTTTGGAATAGCCAAAGGTTTATCAGTTATTATCGATCCTAAAATATATAATGAAGTTGCTAATAAATATAGATGGCGCGAATTTGTACGAAAAAACAAAAAATCATCTTTGGCCAATTTTAGGTTTATTGTTTCGCAAAAATTATGAGGCGCAGCCATTTATTATCGCGGCTTATTACGGTCATTCAAAGCCAGCTTCAGCCACAGAATATTTGCGAGATTTTGTGGCTGAAGCTAATTTATTGAAAGTGAACGGAATCAGAATAGGAAACAAAAATTATAATTTTAGAATTCAAGGTTTTGTGTGTGATACACCTGCACGTGCATTCATTAAGATGTGTAAAGGGCACGGTGGTTATAGTTGCTGCGAACGCTGCTTCGTCGTGGGTGAAAACATTACCATAAAAACGGCTAGGAACAAAATTGTAAACAAAAGACAATATTCCGATATATCCGCCGAAGAGAGAACTTGCGAATCTTTCCGTGCGCGAGAAGATCCTGCTCATCATATTGGCACTGAAACTTCGCCATTATTAGATTTAATTGATTTCGACTCAGTAAAAAATGTTGTTCTCGATTCAATGCATCTTTTAAGCTTGGGAATTTCTGCGCCTATGGTTAAAAAGTTGTGCCATATCAAATTAGACGATGATCAGGTAAAACTTGTACAGCTCATTCTCGATAATATGAAAGACGATATTCCAATGGAATTTCAAAGGAAAAATTTTGATTTGAATGACTTAACCAATTGGAAAGCAACGCAGTTCAGATTCATATTATTGTACGGATTCGGTATAATTTCCAAAAATGTATTGTCTACTGAAGTGTATAAGCACTTGATGCTTCTATTTGCTAGTTGTAAAATATTGATGAGCTCTGAACTGGCAACCAATCATTCTGAGTACTGTAAAAGTTTGTTACGAAAGTTTGTTGTTAACATGCCCCAATATTATGAAAAAGACTCTGTAACGATTACTTTTCATAATTTAATTCATATCGCAGACGACGTCCAAACAATGAAAGCGCCTCTGTCAGAATATGCAGCTTTCATATTTGAAAATTGTATCAGTTTTTTAATTAAACTCGTGAAAACATCAACAAATTCACTCGCGCAAATTTCTAAACGTTTGTCCGAATTGCAAAAAAGAGCATCACTTGATATAGGCATTGACCGTTATCCTCTTATTTACAGAGTATATAAAAAAATGAAAAACCTGCGTGTGAAATACAATCAGACGACGAAAAAATTACTTATTTTTCAAAAATAAAATTGCGTGATATGACGATAACAACAAAGCATCCTAATAACACTGTAAAATTAAAAATTGGTACCATCATAAAAATTCTAGAAATCTTCATCAGGAAGGAACATGGTAATGGTTTTGACGAAACGATTGTAATCAAAGGGCATAAATACTTAGTTACCGGAGATCTGTTTGAATATCCAATGCCATCTCGAGAAATAGGTGTCATGCGTGTCTTGCAAACTTTGTCGAATTTACATGCATATCCGGTCACTGACATTTATGTAAAATGTATGTTTCATAATTTAGAAAATAATTGCATTGTACAAACTTTATTGCATTGAGTTTGTTTATTATTGTTTTATTTGAATAAAAATTATTGAAAAATGTTTATTTTCAAAATTATTATTTATTGATTAATATTTTTACTTTATTAAAATCAAGTCTAGACTGTGTACATTCCGGCACGGTACAGACAAATAACCATTGGCAAAGGGCTATTTCTGTACAAAAATTCTTATCGCTCTCTACTTTGGGCCAGTATTGGCTGCCAACAGTTGTCGCCAGTCCCGTAACGGGCATTGTGCTTTTGTGAATTGTGTACTGGGACAATACCGATTAATGACGGTCGTCCGTCAGTACAACGCCAGACGCGAAATTTTAGTGAGTTCTGGCAGTGTACCGATTTTTCTACATGGGTATTTTGACTGAAACTTTAAATGAAATGTTTGCTAGATGATTAACAAATAAGATTCTGTTCATATGTAAACATTTTGTTATTATTTTTATATTGAAATTAACAAGTGTTACAATCACCCCAATGTCACAAGGACCCATACTGCCCCTATATCATTATTTTGTGATCCTTATATATTGAGATCACTGATAAAAGCTTACTCGTGAGAAACTTTTGTTTAACTACGTGTATGCGTATTTGAACGCGTGACAAAGTTTGGCTACATGTGTTCAAATAGTACGAGCGCGTGAAAAAAAAGTCAGGTCACTGATAATAATTTCCCTGAAAGTTATGTCAATATTATGAAGCATCCGAATTGGTGACACAATTTGAAAATTTCACATCATCAGTTCCAGATTTTTGCACAAATTTTAATAAAAACTGATTCTTGATGTAACTTTCTTCGAATAATGAAATGACTTTGTAGTATTGTTTTTATTATACATTCTGTTCAATAATATAATGAATTTTTAGTAAAAAATTTCTTTCAGTGTTGTAAACTGATTAAGAGACACTGTAGTTCTGTCATTTTTTTATACTTGGCTAGAAACATTGCCGTTTCTATTAAAATTACTTTTTCCAGAACATTTTTTGGAATTATTTCTTAGTTTTAGTTAACTGTTGATTTTCAAAAGACTGACAAGAGCGACATTTCATACTAATGGAAAAATTCGTAGCACAAAAAAAAATATTTTCCGTCCAAGAATGTAAACAAACAATGATTTCTACGAATAACCTTCACTTTGAAAACTAGTAATCATCTTTTTTCAACAGTTTATGATTAAAATTCAGTTTTTTGTGTAGGAACGTGTAAAATAAGTGAGAAAATGTCGCTCTTCTCGTTAAATAAATTTACAATTACATTACCAATTTCAATTAAAGAAATCTGTAATGTCAGTAACTTCCGGTTCGACACAACCTTAATCGCTATTACACGCTATCTCTCTCGCATGGCAGGCTTCTATTTCTACTGTCCCACACGGACAAATATATAGTTCAAAATATATTTTACATAAATTTTATATACTTAAAATATATTTATATATATATTCTACATAAATCTCATTTATAAATTATTTATAAAGCGGCAATAACTTATATAAATTAAATATAAGATAAATATAAGTTTAATCGAAAAAATATACAATATTTATATACTAAATATAAATTCGATAAATATTTGTACGTATATTTTTGTCCCTGTGGGGTTGTACGTTATTGAACTCTTCATGATTAATTATTGAATCACTGTAAACTATTTGAACTAAAATCTAAATTCATTCAATAAAAGAAGTATCAAATTTTACTTTGATTATGAATGTGAATATTTATTTTCTAATGGCTTAATGCTATTTAAGGATTGCCTAAATTTTCAAAGCTGGTAGAAGGAAAATTATAATTTATAGAAGATTTAGCTGATACCCGTCAGGCTGTTAGCGGAGTGGCGAAAATTTCCAGGCCTATTAGAAATAGATTAATATATATATTATTCTAACGACCTTGAAGATAACAAACGGCCTAGAAAGTTTGCTAACGACCTACGACATATATATCTTTTTTGGAGTCAAATACATTGATTTGAACAAGACTGGGAAAAATAATTTCGGAAGGAAAATAATAGAAATGGACAGAAAACCAACTGCAACTGTTGTGTGCACGTAATCATTCGAAAAGGTGTACGTAATCATTTGAATATTCTTTTAACTTAGAAAGGTTTCATTTTTGTAAGCTTCTAATATATCGGAGTCTATGTTTTTTCGACCACATTGGTAAAATGCAATGTAATAGTAATGAATTCATAAATCTATAACATTCATACTACAAAACTGAACGAGATTGTACCACGAAGCTTCGTGGTATATTCTGAGTAAAACTTTTTAAATGAGTTGTGTTGGGAAGTTGACATAATCAGTTAATAACGATCGCGGAACGACAGTTAGTTTAGACGAACTTTCAATGTTTTTATTTCTCTCTGTTATAGCCCGCCAACAACGAGTTCATAAACATTTTTTTACCAGTAATATGAAAAGATTATGAAATTTGAAAAACTGTAATCACAGTGAAAGGAAAAACAGCTATTTTCAATAACCCGAAATTATCATCGAAACATTGAAATGGTCAAGGGACAAAACTCGCGTAATAACCGTGCTCACTGGCTCCTTTTCATTTTACATCAAAATTAAACTACATGATAATTTTCCGACGTATTTTATGGTGAATTTTCATAATCCAAGCGGTAAACATTTTTTACAGGTTCGTTTGGATAGTAACTGAGTTTTAATAAGGTAAACTTCACGGCACCTGTAAGCTCCGTAGTCGAGAAAACACTTCTGAACTATTCATCAAAAAATAAAAAGGACAGTTTCTTTCTGCGAAAGCAAATGTATGCTTATTCTTACGAAAACATGAAAGAATCTGAAGGTATCGATAATATTCGTACAAAATGGAATTTTCCTGAATTTTAGTGGAATTGTAAGCTTTTCATGAATTCAACTATATTGTCCATACAAAAAACATATATTGACAATAAGTTATTTCAGAAGTCATATATTGGCTAAATATGACAATATATTATCAATATATTTTCTATGAATTAACAATATATGGACAATATTGTTACGATACATAGGCAATATATTGCCAATATATGAACAATATTTTGATTGTTTTTGAAAATTGGTAATAAATTGCCAATATGTGGCCCATGTATGGAAAATATGCAGACATATATAGTCATTATATTTAAAATATCTAGAAAATTCATAAACAATGTACGATTCGCTAAATATAATATATTGTCAATCTTCTGATAATATGTGGACGATTTATGATTTTTTTCAATAGGTTGGTTATTGAAATGACGGTTTTTGACATTCAAATGAAATGCATCCTTTTTTTAAAAGCAGACATGATTAATGCTGCAGCAAGATCATGATGGCTTCATTTATCTCCGCTGACCCAAATGGTGCTCGAGTTCATTTCGTTTACGTTGTCCGTAGCCACAAATTTATAACCAATACTTTTTGTCTGCTCCTTTAATTGGTCGCTGGACATAGTACTTCAGACACGAGTAGAGGTAGCAATTTTTTCCCATTCGTCGCAAGAACAATATCTGTGACATCATTGCTTTAAATTGCCAACCATCTCGACGAATCGCAGGCTAATTTTAGTCTTGGTTAGTTATCAACGATAAGTGGCCCTTTGATGGAGGAACCTCTACTCTACATTTTTAATTGAACTTATATCTTGTGCATTGCAACGTTGAATTCAGACATGACCTCAGAACTTTGACGATGCAGGATAAAAAATCTTATTTCATTTCATCAATTCTCGTTCGTTAAAAAGTTTTGTGATCGCGGTACATACTTCTTAGCAATAATCTCTCACTAAAGTTTTTACAAGCAATTCCCTGCTGCAAAAATAATTTCATATTGTTGAAGTGCAATTTCTTATACTAATTAATACTTTGATAAAGATTAACTATGAATTTAATAATTTCTCAATCACTTAATTTTCAAGTGAAACATGTAACAAAATAAAAGTAATGTATTAGTTTATTTCACTGGATATGTGAATGTCTTTATAAGTGTTACGTTGTTTGACTTGATCACTGTATAATCTATTATTTTGACAAATCTTATAGCTTTATTCAATGTTCACATGTGTGTAACATATACGACATACATGTTAGAAGTCACTTACATGTGAATATATATATACACACTCCGCAAAACAATTAACGATCCACGCCCCTAAAATTTTGCTTTTTTTAAATTGTCATAACATTGACCCATTCCATTAAAAAAAGTTTATTTTACACCAAATTGAAGCTTGGAACCTTAGCTTTGACATTCTTTGTTAAAAAAAATTTCGACATCGCAACAGATCGCGCTGCTGTCCAATGTTTCGATAAAAAAAATTTTGCGTACTTTGAATCACTATAACCACAACAATATCCTGTACACACGTGTCTTTTACCGCGGAAATGTAAAATTCAGGATCTCCTGATGATTTACGAAGAAAAAA